>VZZY01009024.1:0-24268 GCA_013400335.1 Eurystomus gularis | reverse complement strand
TTTTTTTTCCCTGAAAAGTTTTTGCATTAGCAAAATGTTCTTAGAGAAAAATCAATCTGGTCAACTTTTTTGTTCCAAAAACAGTGAATTGAAAAATATATTACCATTATAAACGTGTCCTGTTATTTTTCATTTTTGTTTGATTTGAAATGTGAGATTTAGTTCATGAATTTATCTTTTTGAAATAAATTTAAGCTTAGATTTCTAAGCTAAGGTTGAAAAAAAAAAAAAGGATGCTATGAAGCTCTCTGTGAAATGTTCCAATAAACCTGAATGGAGTATCTTGTTTGGTTTGTCTTTTCTCCCAGTCTACCCATGACGATGAAAATTTTGCCTCTGTCAGAAATCCAGGGTGAAAAAAGTATTTTGCTACCTAAAATATTTCTTCAGGGCAAGAATATCACAGTAAAAAGACAATCAATATGCAGTTGTCATACAGCCCCTAAAATCATTTTAACAACCCAGGACGAAACCCTTTTCTTTTCCTTTCCTTAAAATATTACTTATTTTCAGAAAATTAATTTCATGAAATGAAAATGTTAATTTTTCCCTTTTTTATACCTTCCTGCCAACATCTCCACTTTAAAGGCACTAGTGAGATTCATGTAAGGCGTCCTTGATGTTCAGAACTACTGTTTCTTCTCATTAAAGAGGAGGAAAACTCTAGAAACAGTTTTAAATAGAGCATATAAACATAGCCAAACTCATTGAATATGGAGATTATCTTTAGACATTTTTCTTTTTGGCTGCATTCTTTCCTTCACTGCAATATTCCTAGCAGTCCAAATCCCCAAAACAGCCAATTCTTAGTCCTTAGGAACAGTATATTCCTCCATATATCTTTAAATACCAATATAGAGACTTTCCTCACTCTGTATTTGTGTGTGTGCATATATACATATGAATGTATCTATGTGTGTTTTTATTTTTATAATGTGTTTCTCACAGATCCTATATTAAGAGCTGAATATAACAGATATAACTCTATGAAGCAGCTTCTCTTGAGACTCCTATATTTTCTGGAAGAGATAAGGAAAGAGTTAGGCATTTTTGATATAGTAGAGCATCATAAAACATGCAGTAGAAGATATTGCAGCCCTGCAATACAATTCTTAAGATTTGCTGGACGCTAACTCCAGTGAATCTGTACAATATTGAGACTCACATTCAATGATTCTCTGAAATATGCTGTGTCTGCTATATCTAACTAGCCAAATCACCTTCTTTGTGTCCATTTACATTTCTGCCCATTTCTTCTTTAAGATACCCAGCAAGTATTTTCTCCTTATACATCTGCAATGATCTGCAAGAGGGAGATCACCTGGGAGGCAATTCTTTGAAAGTAAACTACCCATTATCCTTTCAAATAAATGACCTGTGGCTAGAAAGCTAGAGGTCATCTGAATAGGTCAATCTGACAAGATACAATCTGTTCTGAGAAAAAATACTGACTTAGCACAATTTATTGTTCAGATAAAGGATGAGAATTAGAATATTTTTCTTTATCCTATTTTAAGATGATGAGGTAAGTGGTGAAAAAGGAAAGCCAGAAGGAAATATGGTGAGCCTTGAGAGCAGGAAGTACTCATGACTAATTCAATCCCCTTAAAGAGGAGTCTCTGTGAGATACCCTCTCCCCACACCTGATGGAAGGAAATTGATTAAAAGTCTCCACCCTGTGTATATATATATATATATTTATACATACACATATATATTAGTGGATATTTTGACAAAAAAAAGCCAAACAAATGTACAACTTGTTAGAGACAGACATTCATGGACATGACTACTGCTTCTGACAAAATTTTCACTGAAGCAAATCTTTCCATTAAGGCTTCTGTTTTTTAAAAAACTGCTTGTCAAAGCAATCTGCAATGCCAAAACCACATTTCTTATTTCATTTCTAGGTTTCAGACCAAAGGACTAGTTTAATCTCATCTCATGTTAGGTGTTTAAAACTCAGGCATCTAAACTAAACCTGATATTGAGGTTCCTTATATTGTTAATGGAGAGAGACAAGAACCACATCCATGAAGGCAATTAATTCTCCCTGTCTTTAGCATTGATCTTTGTACCTTTTGTGTCTTTAACCTATTCTAATAGTCCTCTGTTTCTCCATTAATATGTAAGGAACATGAACATCTACTTTCAATCAGATGCAGAACTTCTGGATTGCTAAAGTAAGCTGGGATGGGGTTTTTATGCCATCATGAACTCTAAATTTTATTGGATTTTGAAACTCAGAAAGGTGTAACAGCTCAGAGGGCCTTAATCTTAACAGCTTAGGTGCCTGTGTCAATGCCTATAAATGATGTATAAATATTCAGAGAACGTAATGAAATTCATTTGGTTATAAAAGGTGTATGCAGGGAAAGCTCTCACTTGTACATTCAATTTGAGCCTTACTCTTAACAAAAAAGAAATTATCTTTGCTTACCTGACTCTGTTTATAAACATCTTTCCAGTTGCCTGCCACTCTTAGCAGGCAATTAGCATCACTATTTTTGTCAAGATTTTTGAGATGTTGAATACGATGGAAAAGCAGAGAGAAATCAACACAGAAGTAAAACACTAATCTTGAGACACTAAGAATTTCAATAGTGCTATTTCATTTATGACCAGATGAGGATAGGAACCTACAACCTTGTACATTTATTACTAGAATTGTTATATTTGAGAAATGTCAGATGAGTTTATTGATACGATTTTAAGACTGTCATTCTCAAAACTATTATTGCTATTAAGTAATACTCACTTTGGTGGCTTCCACATCACAGTAAAGGAAAGTGCATGAGAAAGTGAAGCAGTAACTATTGCCGTGCTCTGAAGAGATAAGTACTACATCTATTATTGCTGTGCAACTTTGCTGCTTACAACAGTAGCTGTTAGCAGAAAAGAGTATCTAGATATTCTTTATTTGTTTTTAACAAAAAAAAGTATGTATGGTAGGCATTCAATGATTATCTGAAAATGAGCAGACACTTACTGTATGGTGTCACCTTGAGTAGCTAAAAAAAGGAAGTTAAGTAAGAAATAAGTGGAGCATGTCTGTTGGCTAGTATCAAGCTTTGTGGAGCAATAGATGAAAGAAGGCAATTCAGTGATTTGATAGAACAAATAGCCAAGAGGATGCACTTTAAACAGTTTCCAAGGTAACTGGCTCTGAGCTTGCAATCTATAAATATGGATACAAACAGATTTCCAGCTCTGAGATAGAATATAATTAATACAAAATTAATAATTAAAAGAAAGGATAGTTGAATGAAAGTACACAAAAAATAATGCTTAAAGAAAAATATTAACAGAAGAATAACATTCAAAAAAATTATTACATATTCCAGAAAAACAAATGCTTTCACTTTCATTCCATGCATCTGAAGCCTGAAAGCAAGCTTTCTGGATACGGGCCAATACCTACTTCAGCACCAGTACTTTTGATGTCGATAACAAAAAGATTTTTCCCAAAGGTAGTAAAAAGAAAGATGAAAAACAACCAGTTAAATTGTCATGTAAATACAAGGAACCTTGAGCCAAAGTTCAAGATGCAGAGCTGACTCAAAAGACTGAAATTATTATGAAGTATTCTACATACGTGTGCTACCTACATGAACATAACAAGTGCATGCATGTTTGTGAAAACTAAAAGTAGTTTAAAATATTCATGTTTGTTGGTCATTTAAAGACTTCAGTTTTTGAGAGTGACAGTTCTCTACATTTTTCTGCTGCATTAGCAGAATTTAAGTGAAAGAATAAAAGAAAAGGAAAAAGAAGAAATCAGTTCTGAAATCTAATTGTCCTTCTAGAGACTTCTGATTCTACACCAAATGCTGTTGTTAACTGCAGTTGCAAACAGTGAGACAAATCAGCTCAGATAAGATCTATGATTAATAAGTTACTAGGAAAATGCAGGTTGTGGAGGAAAAGCAGGTGAAACCTGTGTTTTTCCCTAGATCTATTACCCAAAGAATAAAATTTATTCTCTTCCCTGTTTCTTGAAAAAACATCAGCCTCAAAGGCAGTTTAGCCTGCTTAGGCTAAAGATACATGTTACAGCATCCCATGATATTTGTTCTGAACAACAGGATAAACTTTGCTCCATAAAACCAAACTTGACCATTTAGAAAGACTTTATCATCCAAGTACTTCACAAACTGCTGGAATCTGGCTGCCTGAACTCTTGCTGCGATATGACATACTGCAGTGATGAAGGTCAGTAAATGGTGTTAGTTAATAAGGGCAAGGATCTCTACAGAAATTAAAGCTAAATCAGAAGAAATGGTGCAATATTACTCTGAAAATTTTCCTGCAAGTTTGTCTGTACTTCATGTTCACAAACGAAAGCGTATCATAAAATTACTCAAACCAAGAAACTTTGCACCTCAGAAAGGTGAAATTTACCTGTTTAATACCAGTGTTATCTATGAGTATTTCAGATTTTTGTTAAAGATTAATCTTTAATAAGGGTATATTACTGAAGGTTTATGACATAAGTTTTACATCTCTCTTTTCTGTTTGTTTTAGGTAACAGATTTTTTTAATTTGTTATTCTTGTTAAGATGCATTTTAAGCTTTCAGGGTATACCTGTTCAGAGTTAAGGGGGAGGAGTGGAACTTCCTGTTGTAGGAGTAAAGATAACACACAAAAGAAAAGGCAAAGGCAAAAAAGCCAATAACCCACTCTGGTTATTCAACAATATACCTCCATGAGAATTTCTTAAATGTCTATTTTTTATGTTCAAAAATTTTAAAGTATAGTAGGCAGCACTTTTGTCATCTTACAATGGTTTGAGAATGGAGGTAACAGTTTTTAGAAAGTGCAGGAGATGTTTTCTGGTGCCTGAGTATCTAATACGTACAGAAGAACTGTATTTATTTAGATATATTTAGATATTTTCATAGGTAGATACTACACTAGGTAAAGCGCATAGCTTTACCTAATACACTTATAAGAGAATGTTAGATACACACTATAACATACAGGATGTATTTATATCATTATTAATGGTTACCTACTGAACTCAAGGTAGCAGAGGTCTGTGTGAAGAAAGTGGTTGTATTATGCTAATCAGAAGATCAGCAAGTGTTAATATGTAGTGGGAAGAACAAACAGGAAATCAGAGTTTAGGCTGGATCAGTTCCATTCTAGGACAAGGAATGTAAGATAGAAACCAAACATATACTGTTTATTGTTGTAATAACTAGTTGTCTTAAAGTTTAAAGGGGACAGACATTTGGACAACCATTTGGAAGCTGTTGCTACTACCTTTCCCCTGCTAGCAAAAAGTAACATATCAAGGCAAATCTGATTCCCAGGAGGGGAAGATTACTTAAAAGCATCAGAAAACATCAGAGGGAAATAAAATGACAGTCTTCTAAGATTTAAAAAGGAAATAAAGATGAAATATAACAATTTAATCAGCTTTCATTCTTTTTATCATGATCTTAATGTAGTGAATGAAAATGGATGTTAGAAGTTTCTTCAAGCAAGGGTTTTTGTCACTGCACATTTTGTGTCATTGCATGGCTTGAATCTTGGAAAATAATTTGATAAATCTTTGATATGATACCTCTATTATTGTGCAACTTGTGAAATGTGTCACACTTGCAACCTACAGGAAAACACCCTTCAGCCTTTCAGAGAAAACACATATAACAGATTTTCAAACTTCTGAGGACTTTACCATCCTCACTTTTCATTCAGAAATAAACAGTCTTAAAACCAAAGTAAAAAATTTTCACCTGTTTCATTTTGATACTAGCTCCTTGATAAAGACTGCTATGACACACATAATCCCAACTGTTGCATCAGCTCTTGCATGGTGAAATCAGGACCATTGTTCAGGGCATCCCAAGGATTTTCCTGCTTACTTATCTCTGTAGTTATCAGACAATAAGCATCCTATTACTCCTGATTTAGTGTTCATTAAAGGGTGATTGGATGTATGAGGAGAGAGAGAGAGAGGTCTAAGAAATATACTTGCAAGACTAAATACAGGCACCTGGCAAAAAGCCCATAAAAACCATTGTAATTTGCCTGCAATACAGGGCCAAGGACAGATAACATCCATAATCAAAGTAAATGAAGTCACAACAACAGGAAAACAAAGCTTGCATATTGAAAAGAAAACAACTATTCACAATTAATTTAAGGAGATTAAAACTTATCTAATTAGATGTCAATTAACTAATGATAGGTCAAACTGCCAGCAGAAGGCTGTGATCAAGACTTCATTCCATATTGTGAATAGCAGCTCTAGTGACAGGAGCAGCAAGAAAGCATCAGACTGAAGATGTGTTCTACAGGCTATGTATTTTCCAGCTTCCTTCTGTCAGACGCTGCCAGACTGCTTTAACAGTATGAGATACAGAGTGTAGAGAGATAATAAGCTGAAAGTGAGCAATATTCTAAAGGAAAAAATGAGCTGGGGTTGAGCACATAGCAGCTGCCAACCAGAATTAAATGATACTATGAAGATACTTACCTGACTGCTGATGAATGAAAGTCTAACAGGTCTATACAACTGTTCAATCTGCACTTTTTTTATAACAATGACATTTTAAAAAAGTCTTCTTACTGAAGGTTTCCTTTCCTCTAAACATCTGTATGTATAGAATTATTTTGAGATAATTACCTGATGAGGTTTTCGCACTCTGATTTATGCTAAACTCACTACTTCAATTTAAGAAGTTCGTAAAGATCATAAAATGTTTCTTTTTGTTGGGTTTTGGTGAAGACGATAGCATACACTATTAACCTGGGAGTCAGGCAAAGTCCAGAATTGATTCAGCAGGAGTATGATCTATCTTAAAACAACTTTTTAATCTCTGCTAGAATTAGAGTAATTTCTGATGGCAATCTAGCATATGATTTTTTTTTTCTCCCTGTGATGTAATCCTGTACTATTTTTAATTTCCATAGTAATCCTCAAAGTTAACGTATTGTGAGGAGGTAATGTATTTTAATGTGAAAGACGTTATGCTATACTGAGGAATAAATAAATTTTGTGGGGACATAAGCGAGAAGACAAGCTATGATATCAGCATTAAAATCTCTTTATGAAAACATTTCTAGGATTTGTTAAGATGGATTTCTACTGTGGGAGGATTCAGTTTTCACTGCCTCATTCTTCTTGTTTTTTTCCCTTTCCTGTAATTTGGTCTCGTGTGATTTCTATTGAAATGATGCAGAAAATAAATGTATTGTAAATCATTCTCCCAACAACACAAATTAAGTGTGAAACAATAGCATGTCTATGGTCCTTTCTTGAAAAAATGTTGCTATTAATTAACTTTTTTTTTTTCCACCTGCTTGTAAACCAGAAATTTAGATGACCCATCACAGTATGGGGGAAAAACCGTAAACACTCCCCAGTTCAGAGAGAATAGTCAGGGGGAAGGAAATTACATATTTTGCTCCTGGGATTTCTAGAAAGTGTTAGCTGACCTTCTAGGTATAACAGGGTATACAATGCTAGCCTTTCAACCTTAAGATCAGATGAACATTTTTATTTCATAGTGGCTGTGAGAAGTGGAGAAGATTGCTGACTTAGAACTCTCCAGTGAAATCTTCCTTGCATCCTTCAGCCTTTCCTGAAGGAAGATCAGAGAAGACAATGCAAAAAAACCCGTTTTGCTGAGAAGGGTCCTCAGACAGAGAAAGAAAATAACGTAAAATTAAACCTTCAATTTTCAAATCACTAAACATATAAAAACCACTCCTAGCATCACTCAGTGAAGTATATAAATATCATCCCCTTTCTTTTACTACAGAAATGGAAGAAAAAGAGTTATTAAGTAGCCTGGAGTTATAATAAAATCACTTGATAAACAGAGGTTGAACTCAGGAGTTTTGGGCTCCAACCTTGGACTCAGGCCTGAAACTGGGGTAGGTCTAACAAACAGAAGGAAAAACAGGGTAAGGTGCTGTAATGACTAATACAGTTTTCACATCATTAGCAGAGTCCACCCAGGTAGCAAAACCAAACAACTGACTGCTGATAGAGGAATAATTATATACACGCTAACTCACAGTCTTAGGTCTTTCCCTTTGAGAATAAAATGATATTCTCCTGAGCAACCCTTTTCACTACAGCTACACTGGGAAGCAGGTAATAATGACTGTTACCTACAGTATGACTGCCATTCACTGTTCCCCTCTCACTTCTCAGAGGCAAAAAGTGTGCACTGAAGCCAAGGGACCCTAAACCTTTTATATCCCCTTAGTATAAGGTAAGTCCAAAAACAAAAATACCACCAGCTGCATATTTAGAAAAGTTACAGGACTTTTAAAAAACTCTCTCTATACAGGTATTTTTTTTACAGTGAAATCCACAAATAACTTCATAACACAATACTTAAATATATAACAAACAGCTTACATATGCAAAGTCTAATTATCAGCAGGCTGTGATTGCAGGCTAAAAGGTAAAGATATAGTTAAATATACAGTTTATGGTGGTGCTTTTCACGTCAAGCTTCACATATTACAGGTAATTTTGCTGCAAGGTACATTGCTCTTTTACTTAACATGATTTTTAACTCAATACATCATCTAACAGTACAGATGGGCGAAACTTTTCTGTTAGAACCAAAACTCTCCAAAACACCAAAACTCTGGGGGAGAAGACAGGACTAAAGTCTAACATTATGAAATTAGCTTGATAGGGTTACTCGACCTGGAGTGTGAACAGTTGGAGAAAGCTGACAGCAGGAGTGAGAAGAGACAGCATTCCTAAGGCCTTTTACAAGGCCACAGTCAAGGCCGGCTTTAGAATAACGACTGGAAGAGATTCTGTGCGCTGTTTCTACAATAAAGACAGCAGGTGAGCGATGTACAAAGCTTTACCTTAGCTACCAAACTCTCCAGCTCCCTTCCACGTCAGGAATGATCCCATTCCCTTTGCGAAGTCCTCACTGGAGGCACAATCTGTCTGACCTTTCAGTCAGACCTTACAGTAAGTCTTCCAGACCTTACCTTCACTGAGAGCTAGCCTTGCAGCTTTTAGTCCACTATCAAATTTTCCTGTTTTTTTTTTTTTTTTTTAATTGGAAAATCAACACCTGCAAGCTTGTCAATCTTTCATAGACATGTTTCTACTATCCCTGAAACACCAGCAAAAAGAGTGACAACATTTATAAACATTTCTACTACAAAACTAAAAGCAGACTCAGGTGATTTGCAGACAGTTTGGAGAAGAAATGTCACTATAAAGCAGCACTCTTCCAACCAGAAAAATATTTCTGAATGTGACATAAACTATTCCTGTAGTCCAACCAAATCTGAAGTTTTAATCTCATCTGATCTCTTATTCATCACTTCTTTGATAGTTTCTTTCTGTCTCAATGTAGTTGCTAAACATAATTATGCTACTTTTATCTCAAGAAGGATATGAGCTACAAATCACTGCCAGTTCAGGCGAGTATCACTATGTGTCTGCTATGTTCTCATGTTTCACCCTAGACTGACTACTGTCGTAAACAAGATACCGAGCGACATGATTCAGTGGTGGCTATGCATATATTCTTATCTTTTAGTCACTTGCTGTGATTTACTTAAATTAGAGGTATCCATATGGGAGGAATTTTGCTTGTTTTAATGTCATAACTGCAAAAGCATAGAGCATATTCCTATTATTTCTGCTCTGCATATAGACATTTGCATGCCTTTCTAGGACAAAGTTACAAGACATTTTTCAGTAACCAAGTCTAAAGAGCCAAAACAATTAGACTCTCCTATATTTCATTTAGCTAGAAATAACCCCAAACTAACCAGTACATATTCTCCTAAACAATGAGAATATCATCATAAACAGAAATTTTTAATGTGTCCAAAAACTGTGAAGTTATTAATGTGGATCTACACTGTTGGACAATGAATTCACAAATGGCATACCATGATGGCAGTAGTAATCACAAGCCAAATTCTTAACTTCCATATGGTCACTCGGCATGGCTGGAGTACTGGAATGCTCAGGCAATTTCTTGCTAACAAAGCACTGTTGGGAGCCATAACCAACCAGCTGTCATAATTTAGACTGTTTGGCATAGGATCATCCCCAGGGACAGAAAGCTACTGTTGTTCCTTTGTGTAACTTTATTGTGGGCCTACAGAACTCATCTGTGGCATAAACACCAACCAAAGAAAAGCCCATACATATGTTAAACCAGCACCTCACACACTCATGGGACACAGTTGATTTTTATGAAACATTTAAGAAAAAAAATACTTCAGCATACCTATTTTTTGTATATTTTCCCTTACAGAGCAGTTCCACTGATGTATATGATCTGTATGGTGACACATCATAATTACATTGTTTTCTCAAATTCGAAAGGGTACCAGGTAGGTTCTAAGGCCTCAGAGGCCTAAAATACTGCAGGTAGAAATTAGTCTGAGGGAAATAAATGTAGTTTGGTTGGTTGGTTTGGTTTTTTTTCCTTTCTTTTTTTTAAATCCAAAACACTACAGTCTATATATTTGTGTCTCACAGTACACTAGTTTCTAACGGGTCTTGTTCACCCTTGTAACTTAGCTGTGTTGTCAGTCACATATAGATTAAGAATCTGTTCTACTATGAAATTTACCTATGACCATTTCAAATACCTGTTAATGTGTGTGTTTTCTGCTGAGAGGCAAAAGGCTTCCTCATGGAACAAGGTTACTACGCTTGCTGGGATACAGAATTTGGAGACATCCCAAAGAATGCACGGACCTCTAACAGTGCATCTGAAAAGGCATATAACTAGCGATAATCTACCATATGTCATGATGATAAGTTCAGGCAGGGAGAGAGAAATAGACTGCACTAAATATTATATGTTTCTCTACAGTAAGACCTGGGGAAAGATAAGCTCTTTTCCCTTTATGTATTCCTATCATAATTAGCTTTTAATTATAGAATATATCTTCATTTATGGTCTTTAAAATGTATATGTATTATTATCTTATCTGACAGTTTGTCTTCTTTAGTGAATGACCTTCATCTTCAAAATATTATTCATGGACAGACTGCATTATGTTTCAGGAAACAGCATTAAAACCAGAAATTTAATATTAATGAAAGAATAGGCAGTTGCTTGATAATCGTTTACTTTGTAACAATGAATAGGAAGTAACACAGCCTGTAGTTCTATTGATTAGTTTATCTGATTTTATAATAAACTATTGTTAAAATTTTTATTGGCATTTCCATTTTGTCACTATATGTCACTAATAGGGATTATTCAGATAGCTTTTGGGATCATATTCACAAGAAAGCAAATGAAAGGCAGTAAGAAATACTGCAGCTATAAGGAAGAGCCAACTAATGACCAAGTGCTCAGAAAATGCGTTCTAGTGATTAACATCATCCTTTAGATCCTGGATGGATGAACAAGTGGAACACCAACAGAGAGGTAATAAGCCAGGTGTAGGCATAGAGACATGTTGACGTCTTTTAATGTGAAGTGTAAGATCAGGCTTTGGAGTGTAAAAGGAATTCTTCCTCTCTGAGGTATAAATTACATGCCAAGAAAGATGTAACCAAGAATGGAAGTGCTATACGTGCTCCATTGTAGAAAGGTGCAAAAATTCCAAACAAACCTTAAGGAAACATTTTGTTACTGGCATTAAAATGTGTTCACAAGCCATTCACTGTGGAAGTGATAGCTGCTTGACAGGGATTACTTCATCAGGACAGTTAAGCAAAAAGATTCTCGCTACATTGTAAAACTACATGTTAAGACCTCAGAATGGGCTTAGCCATTAACCCCATTATCCTAAACTGATTGGATTGATCAGGAAAAATACTCCCTGCGAAAGCAAAAGCCCAGGAACAGTATCTCCAGCACAGGTCAGATTCAATTCTACCAACAGTGTATTCTCTGCCACTTCATTCTTTTTAGGGATATACTTGATGGAGGCAATAAGCAGCTCCAGCTGAGAGGCTTCTTAATTTTTTTGTTTGTTCATTTTAACTAACTGGGTACTTTCCCATAGTGAGATGAACACTTCAGCATCATCACAGTAATATGCAAAATGCAATAAGTTACAGCAATAAGGAAAATTACTGTTTTGTATTTTAATGTATACATTTTTAGTCACCTTTTGTTGGACCTTTGTTTTTTGTTTTGCATGTTTGTTTTCACTAAATAGAAGATTAAAAATTATAAACAGAAAATATACTGTATATTTTACAGATATTAAGGCAGGGAAATTAAAGTCTTTGCAGATTTGCTATGCCAATTATTGAACATGAATACTCAAGTAATAAGTATGTTAAATACCTTATTCAAATAGGCAGAGTACAAATTAAAGCTACCCTAGTTTGTCTGAAATCCATAGCTTGCTCTGAAGTGCCAATTTTGTCTTTTTTTTTCCTTTTTGCTTTCTTTTTTAACAAAAACCATTAGTGTTCATTGTTGTAAGCAGAATGGCCTCAGTTTTCTCCTGTTTTGTACCTTTGACATTACACCAAGAAGGAGAGGGGGTATATCTACTGAAGTTACTAAACGGAAACTAATAGACTAAATTAAAATAACTGGAAACAAAAATTATGTTTAACATAGTATGAATAGGATGCAGAAACAAGTGGTATAGAACATTTTCCCTGAATGTATTCCATTGACAAAAAAAGAGAGAAAACTTACACTGCACCTGAATAAACTGAGTAACAAAGGGTTGTTTGGGATGAAACACATACATGTAGTAGTGGAGCAATCACCGAAAATTCAGGTGTGTAAAGTGCCTTCTTGCTCTTATCTTAGAATATTAACCTACTAATCTATTTGCTCTGGCATTCAAAATAATCCACAAAAATGGAATATAGATGGATAGTATGGATTGAAAGAGTTCTCCCCTCTGAATATCTTAACATTAAAAATTCACATATTCCTTCTAATGTATTTTCTATAAACTGAGTCACTAGCTAAACCAAGCTATAATAGCACTACTGTCACTGTAGGAGTAGAAGATGCAATCATTCTGTTTCCAGACCAGCCCCTGGAGGAATGTTAGGCCCCAAAAGGGACTTACGAGTTGGCACTTAGCTGTTCAGAATAGCCAGACATAGTCATTTCTGCATAACATAAGAAGCAAACTTTCTTAGGAAACTAAGGAAATCACTGACTGCAGGACAGGTGGCATTTGAGGATTTAAATGTTGTACTTTGGCCAAAGCAGTAATTAGTTACCTAAGTTATCTATGGAACAGATGGCATCTTAGGAAGAGAAATGATGGATAGATAATTTCATTTGAGTAATTTTAGATGGGTAAATTTGAGAGGAGTACCATAAAAATATAATGCAATATTAATACTCTGTAATCAATACATCAACACTACAGTTTATCTTAAAATAAGAATACTGTGTAATAAATTTAGATTTACCTCTTTCAGCCCTTTTAATTACAAGAAAAAGACATTTGGTTCAGGTTAGTACTTGGATAGTATATTTAAAAACAGAGGTGGATATGGCGTGTTATTTTTTTTATCAATTCTAGTAGACTGAGTTGGTAATCAGCAAAACTAAAGATACGGTTTTCATCAACTAGAATAGAGCAAAAGAAAGAAGACGTGGAATATCCAAATTCTTAAACTGCATGGGTTTAGTATCCAACTGGCATATACCTCAAAAGGGTAAAAGACTGTTTATAAACTTTACAAACTTCAAAAAGTATGTACAAAATGCTAGAATGGAAATAACACTAAAAATGAAATAAAAATACATTTAGGGATAAAATAATACTGCTTTCTTTAGAGCTTTAAAAGTTACTCACCTATTCTAAGCTAAGATATTCATAGAAAGTTACAGGGCAGTCCTCGGTGAGAAACTGCTAGAAGCAGTGAGAAAACTGAAAGCATCTATGGAGGATGATACTAACCACAGCAAAGGCATAGGATAAGTTTCATATTATTAAATTGTTCTCCATTAATCTTATCCTCCCTTTTCAGAGAAAATTTTAAAACAAGCTCTGTAACCTTGTAATTGCAGGGAACCGTCTCCCTTAATTTGAAATCCATTAAACTTTAGTGGGGACAGGCTATCTCTTCACATTAGAACATCTTTAAATAAAAGCTAAGACATACCAGAGGGACAGGACGCCATTCAGAGGGACCTAGCCAAGCTTGAGAAATGGGCACATGTGAACCTCCTGAGGTTCAACAAGGCCAAGTGAAAGGTCCTGCACCTGGGTTGGGACAATCCTCACTATCAATACAGGCTGGGGGATGATGTGATAAAGAGCAGCCCTGCAGAAAAGGACGTGAGGTACTGGTGGATGAAAGCCAACAATGCACACTTGCAGCTCAGAAGGCCAATTGCATCCTGGGCTGCATCAAAAATCTCTGCGACCAGCAGATTGAGAGAAGTGATTCTGCCCCTCCACTCTGCTCTGGTGAGACCCCACCTTGAGTACTGCAACCANAAGAGAAGGCTCTGAGACCTTATAGTGGCCTTCCAGTACCTGAAGGGGGGCCTACAAGAAAGCAACAGTTTACAAGGGCATGTAGCGATAGGACAAGGGGCAATGGTTTTAAACTAGAGAAGGGGTGATTTAGATTAGACATTATGAAGTTCTTTACTATGAGGGTTGTGTAACACTGGAACAGGTTGCTCAGAGTTGGTGGAGGCTCAATCCCTGGAGACATTCAAGGCCAGGCTTAATGGGGCTCTTGAGCAACCTGCTCTAGTTAGAGATGTCCCTGTTGACTGCAGGGAGGTTAGACTAGATGACCTCTGAAGGTGCCTTCCAACTGAATGCATTCTATGATTCTGTGACTGAAGCAGAAAGTTTTCAAGAAATTTGAATTCTTCAGGTAATTTAACCTGATTAGCAGGGATAAAAATGTAAATAACAAATCTATCTGAAAGAATAAGAGTCAAAGCTTTACAACACTGATAACTTTCTTCAGGGAATTATTTCTGTGAATTTTAGTCAGCATGGAAGAGTAAGTTTTGCTCATAAGTAAAATTTCCCTCAAATTAAAACCAGACAAAAAGAGCAACCAGAAAACAAATAAACAAACAAAAAACCCAATACGAATAGAAGAGGAAGTAATTAAATTTCTTGAGAAAAGAAATGTTCTTCTGTAGAATGTCTTTTTTTTTCTAATTTGGATTTTGATTCTTTGTTGCTTTAGCCAACCGCAATATTTAGAAAATCCTACAGCCTTTGTGTTTTGTTGTTTTAAGACAGAAAATAGTCTTTGTGAACATAAATGTGCATGTTTTAAGTTAAACTCAATCAGCTAGTTCCACATACTATGAACTTCAAAACTTCCAAATTTCAGATTTTCTGGTCACAGTTTGGTTTAATTAAGACACTGATTAAATGGTTACAGGTTCCAGATACTACACAGCAGTTAAATACTAATCTTAATTTACTTCATTTCCCTTTTGGTTTTTTTGGTTTGCATGTTATTGGGGGTTTTGAGTGGGTTTTTTGTTGGTTGTTTTGGGTTTTTTGGTTTGCAGGGTTGTTTTCTTTTGTACAGCTGTTTGTTTCTGCACAACTGTCTCTTTAATAAAACAGCTCTATACTTTGTGTATACTGAGCATGTACATACTTCACTGTGTTCATACAAAGCTGAGGAAGTAACCAGAAGAGCTGGAGGCAAGCAAGCTGTTACGACCCCAGATGGCCCATGCAAGGAAAAAGACAGGAAGATATTTGGACGTGTGAAAGCTGAATAACTGCTTATTGCAGAAAATGGTAGCCAGATCATCACATTAACATGTGAGATTCTACTGCATAGGGAAAGGCTTGCCACCATATGAAAATTAAATCACTGATGCTTCGGAGCATTTACGGCCTCTTGTCATCTCATGTGAATGACAGGGATTCTATTCAGGATTTTGTGCCTTTTATGAATTGCAGCACATAGCTAATTTCACCCAGATTTTAACTATTTGAATTGCACTATGACTTTAATGTAATCCACATTAATGCAACACCTAACATATTGGACATAAACAAGTGTAAGACAGTAAAAACCAATGAAACAAACAAACAAAAGCATTATCAGAAGCCACTATCACTAATATGATACCTGGACATTGAGATGCAGGTCAATCTGATTTAAGAATTCATTTTTCAGAATGTCCCAAGAGACATGTCCCAACTGATCTGGAGCAATCAAGGTCATAAATAAAACCAGAAGACAGAGCTAAACATTATCAATCCAAAAGGAGTGGTATGGTTCAGTAGCTGCCATAAAGGAGCTAAGAGAATTGGTTTAGCAGATATTCTAGCATTATTCTACACCTCCTATGTATAAATTTACATATGAAAGAATCTATATGTTCCTTGAGATCTTTCAAATGTAAGTTGCTGTTAGTTTCTTGTTTCATTAAAACACGGTGAATTTAATAATACCCTAAACTTATTAATGGCATGCACGTGATGACACCAGCAACAGCACTGCTGTGTTCCTTTTGTATATTTCTGCATCAATAATCTGTGAATATCCTGCAGCAAATTTTCATGTATTTTCTGTTGACCAATTTAGCAGAAAACATTCTGGCAAAGCAGATCTCTGAGTGTATTAACAAGTAAAAATAATAAGTAAAATTTAGAGGAAAAAGCTTTTGATAACTATACATAGAAGGCAACAATTGCAAATTAATGATCTAATCTAATACCCATCTATTCAGCTGGAAACTTTCAGCAAAAATCACTTGGACTTAGTTGCATAGGTATACAAAGTTCAGGGCTTAAAAAGAAAAAGACAGCAGTAAAAACCACTGTCCTTAGTAAATTGTGCAATGTTTCACCTGATAATATTTGGATAATGCATGGGATTATAAAAAAAAAGCTTTCTTAGATTTAGGATTACGATAAAAACTTATCTGACAATAGCTACAGAACCAGATTCTTCTGATAAGCATTTTTCCTCATGGCATTTTTTTGCATCCCTGTGTTGAATGTTTCCTGCAGCGGAGCTTTGAAACAGCTCTATTCCTAGTCATTTATTGCATCACTACAATGTAGTTTCTTGGAAAAGAAGTTTAATTTAATTCTTTTGGTAATCAATTAAAATGCTCATCATTTTCTGAAGACTGCCAGGAGACCTATAGTGAAAAATAATACAGTTTGTATAGTCTAATTAGTTAAATTGCAATATTTAATAAATGAGACACCTACCTGTAGTGACAATCAAATATTGTCACTAATCTTGGTCTATAGGGATTTTCTTTTTTTAATCTTTTTTATAATAGCTTGCAAAATGCTAACTTTAATGAGATTTATTCAAACACAGTTAAAGAACATGCTCCATATTACATGTATTCACACCATATTTTCCCACTCTGAAAACTGCAATACTCAGTGCTTTTTATAAAAGAGATATAATAAGTGAATTAAAAATATACAAGGGGTGTCATTACATTTCTAAAGCAATTTTGATCAAAGGAACAGATTTTAGACCTGGGAAACAACTGTTGAAGTGCTCGGTTACAGGTTATCTCACAGGTGAACTTGACACTGAATCTCAGTGCATATATGATATATGGTTGGCTTCTGTGCTGAGCAAGTACAGAAGCATTGAAATACAGCAACAGAAAAAAAGGTTTGTCCATGTCCACTCATATTAGACTAAGAAGGCTAAAGATTTCAGCCTTGAGTACTTAAAGGTTTTCATCACTTCAAGAAGCCGACACTTAACTTTTTCAATGTAATTAAATAAGGTTCTTTTCTCCGTTACTAGTAGGGGTTTGCTACCTAAAAGCCTGAAAAGGTCCAGGTTGTATGTTGCATGTTAGATACAGCTCTAAATTTTATTGCTATCTGTTTCTCTTGCTTTGAGAAATTGTTGTTAGAAAGCACCAAAAATGCAATAAGATAAGAGATGATTTAACAGATTTTTATGATGCTTTTGGCTATGTTTATTGAGGTACAAAATATTTAATCTCGGGCTACTGCATGACAGGAATGCCTCAGCTTCACTTTAAAGCCAAAGGCAAAATAATTTTCTCTTGTCACCAAATGTATCTGTAAGCACTGAAGGCAGAAGCAACTCACTTGTAAACATCATTAGACAGCATCCTCAGATGAAAGAGCAATCCCGACAGATACCATTTGATGTTCATTTAAGCACTTAATGTCAGTGCCCTTTGTTGTGAACTTTGGAGGCACAGGAAGCTGAAGCACTGCAGAGTACTCAGGAAGTAATATTCCACACTGTTGCGAAATATCTAAACTCTCAGTGCAACCTTTGATCCAGTGTGTGACCTAGTGTGAACAGAGCTCAAGGACCAGGGATAATTCATTTCCAATCCATGCTGGATTTTGATGAGAAAGGTGATTTTAGATAATCAATGCTAACTCCTCCTCCACCTTGCCAATAAATTTAATTTGCTCTAACTATTAACTGAGCAGACCAGTGGCAGAAATTTCATTAAATAGTATTTTAATTTAAAGATCAGTGAGGTAACTGCTTCAATATTTTATAAGAAACATGTATCCATCCCTGTAACTAGAGGTATTCTTAGAGAAAGTTATACGGTTAAGGAGTTCAGCTTTTCTTTAAGGCAAAAACCACTCATGTTCAGTCTCAAGCACACAAAAACTCCAACTCATATCCTTAAAATTAAAGCGTAAGTGAATAAACAAAATAATCCATCAGTGAGTACTTCCCTCCAAGTATTCTATCCTCACTAACACCTGCTTCTTTTACAGCTTACTTAGAAAAGCATTAAACTGCTATCAGCAACTGTAAGCTCTCATACTGACAAATGCTATCTGTGATTCACTGACTTGCCAGCTTAACATCACTCTCTTTACTGACTCTTCAATTTTGCCATTCCCTGTAGTACAATCTCTCTAAAGACCATCCACTTGATTGATGTATTGAAACTCTGCAGTGGTTCCAGTGTGGACAAACTTTGAAAAGCTGCTTATACTGTTCAGAAAAAGAAGCAAACATAAATATCCAAGCTAGCCCCCAAACAAGGAGCTTTCTGAACAAAACTAATTAAATATTTATGCTTTAGAAAAAAAGGTAACATGTTGTTTCTTTAATATGGGCGTGCTCCAAAAGCAGCATTTGCACTCATCTACAATAGTGATCACCCAGGGAGCCAATTCTTGTCCCTGAGTCATTGCATTGGATCTGCTTTCTTCAGAGAGAGAAGTTGCAAGATTCCAGTTCAAAACTAATAAAATCATTATCACTTAGCTCAGTTCTCCAGATGGGTATTTATCTAACTTTTTAAGTTAAAGTGACTCTTTCATAGCTGGAGTCATGAAGGTCATCATATTCTCATTTTCTGAAAGCATGATAGAACCAATATTCTTAGCGTAGATGAAGTGTAATGAAGCACTTTCTTTCCCATAGGAAAGTCTTTCACTCCTGAGATGCCAACTAACCTTCACATCTGCTATTTCCCTATTGATTGCTACAACTTGGCACTTTTGTAGTGTATCTGATGAGGCAATTCTACTCAATGACACTACTTCCTCTTCAACAAAAGGAGTGCAGTAAAATCGCAGTGTGTTTCGTATACCTTCAGGGGAAATGCTGTGTGCAAATTATGCAAACAAACGTGTAGTCATCATTTATATGTGTGTATGTGGAAAAGAAGAGCATTTGTTCCTTTTAAACTGAACCATTACCTATGTAAAATTATGCAAAGTAGGTCTGCTTTGAATTTTTTAAGCAAATGAGGAGTGATTCTGGGTCCCACTTAAATCCATTTCAAAATACATGGTGTTCACTATGGAAATAAATTTAAAATCAGTTATCATTTAAAATATGATCCAAATATATATTTACAAATCAGTAATGCACACTAGAAAATGTTAGAACAAAGAGTATGTTTGTTTTGCTGTGGAATACAAAACCAACAAAAATTCTTTTTCCAAATAATATGAAATAATTTCTTCTTGTCACATATCACACTGATGAAATATTTCATTTTAAATTAAAATAATTGGCAATATCATTTATCTAATAGTCCTTATTTATAATGTTGTGGGAAACACTAGTGTGACAAAAATAAAAGCATTCCATATTTAAATTAAAGATCAAATACAACATTTTAGTTTCAAACAGACTGGAATTATTAAAACATTGGTGTGTTATTTGCATTTTACTTTGGCTTTCCTCTAGTCCAAGTCTCTGGATGTGTAGCATTTAACTCGGGTTTTTTATTCCTTTTTTTTGTTTCCTGGTAAATCTTCAGATTCTTTAAGCTTTAAAGGCCACAATTTGTTCTGTGTATAGTCTTACCTGGAATTAGCTCTTTTTTCCTTTCTTTTTCTTTTCCTTGTGTGCCTTTAAGCCTAGATTGACAAAGGTATTGAAACACCTAACACCTAATGAAATCAATGGGAACTTATTTATGCAAGAAGCATAGAAAAGAAATAAGAAATGAGGATATAATTCAATCTTGGGATTTTCAGCTTGTACAAATATATTCACAGGTTTCTCCCACATCAATTGAATTGCTTTAAGTTGAATCAGTACAACTAAGAAAAAAAATATTTGGGAGTAGGACAGAAAAGAAAAAAGTATTCACCTCTTCAGCAAACTTTTCTACCAAAGAGTAGAATCAGACATAATTCATTCTACTGACAATATTTTAACAAAACTGCTAGAAATTCTCACTAATTTGAATCCAAATCAAGACTACAATTAATCTGTTACAGTTAACAAAACAGGGCCAGAAGAGAGGCCCGTATTTGTCCATACCATCTCTTAGCATGGGGCCTGGAACAATTTTGCCCTGTCTTAAGGAATAAACTCTCAAAACTATGACTAGCTCTATCCCAAGATACTAGCTCAGGAGATACCAAGTACCTAACAGAGACTGTTACTAACAGGGTGTTTGTGCATGATAATCTATTTTTGATGGAAAAAAGGGTTAACTCGGTGACTTTGACTGTAAAAATGGTCCTGGCCTGTCTTATTTGCTACCAAAAATGTACCGTGAAAGTGTACAAGACAGTGACATATAATGCATTTGGAACAGTATACTTGAAATATAATACAAAGATTTCTATATGTATTTTACACTACTTTCTAATAAAGATTTCTTTATACATCTTACTGTAGTCTCTAAACAATCCACTTCAAAATTCTTGCTTCAAAATATTGGGTCAGAAATCATGATTTTAAAACAATCTTTTCTAAGACAGCTTTCAAACACTGGAATAGGCTTCCTAAAGAGATGATTGATGTCCCAGTCCTGTCAGTGTTTAAGAGGCACAATGCCCTTAGTAAAATGGCAGCCTACTAACATCCCATATGCAGGCAGAAAACTAAATGTGAATAGAATTTGATTATACAATTAAAGAAACAAAAATCAATAACTACAATGTTGTTTTCTTCAGGCTTAAAGGTGATTCCATGTTCTAAAACTTACTATGCCCATTCTTTTGCTTGCTTGTTCTTACTACTCTTTTTTGAACCAGGAAAAGCAAGCAAACAAACAGGCTATTTTAAACAACAATCCTTTTCCTTTAAATGCATTAAGAAGCACGCTAACAGTTGTAAATTAAACCATATCACAATTTTGGAAATCCAAATACTATCTTAGAGAATGACAACATGAAAGCGTTTGGAGCTTGAAGGTGTTTTAGAAATGGTAATCTGTATATGCCCTCAGATGTTCTGTAATTTCTTTATTAGCACCTATTGAGTTTTAATGATTTCGTCGAGCCAATTTAGAGAACTGTACCCTTCAATTCAAAGTTTCCATGAAAATATTGGCATAGAATATGTCAAGATTACCACATACTTCCAACTAAACATGCAAACAATCCAAACATATTACTGGTGCATACATCAAATGCTTATGCCTGTCACCCTAATTTAATAAATAATTTTAAAACCCCTCATAAATGTAAAAAAAATGACAAGCTATATAGCAGGTGACACAGTAACATCTGCTCTGCTGGTGGAGGATAAGTGTACTCCACCTATAATATGATCAAGCATATGGAGTCACATGAGCAAAGCAAAAATATGTTTATTGTTTGTTTTTACTTTGGCAAGACAGGCTTTTTCAACTACTGGCTTACTTTGAGGAACAGTCACTGTGACCAGTTTAATCTTTTTAAATATGACATTTACAAACATAGACCAGAATTTTGGCCATAGTCCAACTTAGACTGTAAACCAAAATGTAAATTTTTTCTGTAGCTTGAAAGGTATTTTTCTCTTTGTTTTTTCTGTGTTCATTTCAGTGCCAAAATTTAAGAAAAGGGACTCTTCACAGCCTTTAAACCAATAGTCTAAAATAAGATAAATATTCTCACAGCGCTAGTTAAGTCAGCATTATTATAGAATTGGAATTATTAATGTTATTCCTTGTAAAACAAATAATCTGTGTCTGTCTTCCAGCTCTGAGACTAAAACACAGGATCTTATTTTGTCTTCCTATTAAATTTTCTTGGTCAATAGTTGAGATTATTTCTTTGTCAATCCACTAATTTGCCAATCTGTTAGTAAATATTCCAGTTACAAAGCCATTGCTGGTACAGTCCTATGCTACAGATGTTGAGAAACTTCAGGAATACAGCCTGTTCCTGCTTTTACTCATTATCCTTTTAGGAATGTCATGCTTCGATTTAAAATTCTTACATCTATAAATGAAATAATAAATTACCTTTGGTTTTAATTTTACCTATGAAGTGAAACTAGCTACATTAAAAGTTGATAACATTATTAAAATAGGGTTTGTGTAATGCACTAATGTGTAAGAAAATAGAATATTAAATACTTGGATGACATACACAGTCACAGGCAGCTTTTAATGAATTTATTCCATCACTAATGTCAAATGTAAAGAAACAACAAACATGTAAAATCACATGATATTAAAATTACAACATTCATCAGTTCTGGTGGTTTTGTTAGGTTTATTCTACTGAAAGTCAGAGATCCAGCTTACCAAAGTAATTCTATATTCTGAAAGGAAAATTGAAGATCTGAAGATTAAGACCAAGAGTCTTAATGTTTTTTGGAAGTTTTAAGAAATTTATTTGGAGTATTTAGAAATCAAAGCTCTATCTCAGAAACAAATCCAGAAGTCTATTATTAGCTGTATAAGAACACAAAAGATAATGGCATCAATACTGCTTATGAGATGAGCCCTATAGTTTCCCTTCAATTCTCCTTTCATCTTTTAACTATCTGATTTGAAGACAACCGCTGAGATAGTCCAATCTTCTTCACTATGAACAGGTTGTGCCAAAGAAAAAAAAAAATCTCCTTAATTTCAGAAGAGAGGTTTCTTATGTAAGGCACCCATGATTGGAAGAGGAAGCTATAACTTAAATTTCAGTGTTTCCTCTGCTAAATTCTTATTTTATGGGTAGCCAAATTACTGACTAGAATACCATTGTTGGGTCACACACCTATGCTTGGTGTGTCTGTACTTCAAGGAAAAAAAGCTGCATCAGAAATACTAGATATAACCATAAAATAAATTAAGGAATGAAATTTTGTTGGTTTTGTTCAAAAAATTCCTTGGCAATTGAACCTGAATAAAAATACACTTGGATGATAACTACCTGGATAGGTTTAGATAGAAGTTCTATAGCATCTAGGAAACAATTATCAGAGTTTATTTTCCAGATAAGGTAAAAGAGTGAAAGAAGAGCTAGACAGCCTTCCCAAAAAATTACAGAAAATACTTGGCACTGTTTTTCCTTTTTCACAGAATGTTCCTTTAGGGATGTGTTTTCCTTTTTCAGAAAGTGGAAATGTATGAATGAGTACACGAAACTTCTATCAGGCATCATATAGAAGCTTCTCCAGAGTTATGGAAGACTCCTTGTAAGTCAAGGAGGAACTTGTATCAAAAAATGAAAAATGAAAGACAGAAAAACAGAAAGACAGTAAGACAGTGAAAGCACCAAAATGAGGAACACAACAGTTTCTATTTTACCACTGGCCTTCAGTTGCACAAAAAAAGAGCTCTTTTAAAGAAGAACAAAAAAGTCAAGTGTTCAAAGGTCTCCAGAATATTTGCTGTATTTTATAACTCATTGAGAGGGGGCTGACTTAAGTTCTCAAATGCAAAGATAGACTACTGAAATACAAATATTTTAAGGTAAGCAATGTTACATCCTGTGTTCATTTTCACAATGCCTGGTTTCTAACTAGAAATAACAGTTTAATAGTACGCACTAATACATTAAAAGCTCTCATGTTCCTCTCAAAACACACTGATTCACAACAGAAATTTCATAATTATTTGTGTGGATTTTGGTTGTCAATTACCTTTAAATATCCATTATGTGAACTTAAGTCAAATTCAGAATTTAAAAACCCACAATATTTAT
>VZZY01009017.1:0-45541 GCA_013400335.1 Eurystomus gularis | reverse complement strand
CTCTTACTAAACCAACACATCCACTATGGAGAATTCTCTAAAGATTACGCTGTAGTTCTTAAGTTCTATATTTTAAAGGATTGTCTATGTTTTTTTCCAACAGTAAACCACAATTGCCTTATCCCTTGCACCTTGATACTTATGTGGTTTCTGAGATGCTTCAGTTTACTAGAAATAGATAGGAACTCTTTCAGTTCTTCACATTTTCCAGTTCTTTTTTTTAATGTTAAAAAGATTGTCTTCCATTTTCTAATTCCTTTTTGGACATGACTGTTTATCATAATACTAAATATTTTTTTGAGATTTTTTGTCACTTGTGGTTTTCCACTCCAGCTTGTGAGCAGTTCTGCAGATGGTATTCTTTTCAAAGCTTAAATGGGGTGATCTTTTATATTATTACCGTTCATGCTTGTTCAGAACTGGCTTGCTTTCAACAAAATACAACATTTGTGGGCTCTGTTCCTCTAGTACATAACGTGCAGGAATTTTTCTTCATAAGTCACGAATCTCTGCCAACTTCAGTCTCTCTATATAAACATCTGTCTGCACTGTTCTGTTGTTCATCCCACTCAAAGAGAGATGAGGTGCAACTAGGGAGGAGGGGGGAAAGAATACAAATAGCAGCATAGACTGTTGCATATAAGTTAATCAAAATAGACAGGAGTGGGTCATAGAGAGGGTGATGATGAAGCAAGCACTTCTCATAGAGACATTGAAAAACCTATTTATTCAAAGCAAATAGCTTAGACTAACAAATTACATAAGTGCTGCTGGTTTAAGTAAATCAGCCATTAAAAACTCAGTGAATCTATTGGTATACACACAGTCAGCGCTAGAAATTTAACCGCATCCAAATTCAGAACAAACCCAGGCAAAACAACCTCTAAGGTGTAGTCAACCTTAAAACACAGTACTCACCCTGAGGCTAAGGAGTTCAAGGTGTTCTCTTTTAGCAATATGAAATACCCATACTAGGGAATACAACGCGCCTAAATTATTTGCCTTTTCTACAGTGTACCAACCACTAGATGTGATAATGATGAGGAAAATGGCTTTGTATCACTTTCTGCAAGCAGTCATACAGCTATTTTACCTCTGAAAACCAGCACTTTATAAGTATGATATCTTTGCATGAAACTGTTCACAATCCTAGCAGCTGGAGTGAGAAATACTTGTGTTTTTTCTCAAGTCACAGTAAGGCATGATGGGAATCAGTGGAGAAGAAGAGGTGTGTCTCTAGAGATACCTGTCCACGTCTGCGGTGCAGTGGCTGTTCATTTCTGTGGAGATGTGAATGTCATCTGAGAACTCCAAGGAGCGCAAAACTTGTAAGTCTTCTTTGTCACTACAGTGGCCATTCAATGGGGCATGCCCTACTTTCCATAAGTCATCCCCATACACACAGCGCAATACGAGTTGGGCATCAAGTGCTTCAGTATTAGCTGGAGAGGGACACTGAATGCACAGAGATGTGATAAATATTTTAGGTTTCCTGTCCTATTGGCTCCAACCTCAGAACATTAATAAAGCCAACATACTTTGTGAGAGTTAAACATTACCAATCTTTTTTTTTTTTTGTACAGGACTAGGCTTCAATTCTCAAGAAACACCAAAAATGTGGAAAAGCTGTAAAAATTCTCTGTGAATCTAAATACAGAGGAGTCTAACCAAATTTTGTCTATAGCCATTCTTCCACTCAATATATCCACATTCTTTCCATTGGCGGTGATATTTTCTACAAGCACTCTCACCTTCATGTTGTAAACTACTATTGTGCTTCACCTTAGATGCAGAAAGTAGGCAAACCATGCTGGAAGTCCCTGAGTGAAAGGTAAGACATTACACACCTGACAAAGTACAGTTATTCAACAGGAACAATTAGCATGTCAAGTATAGCATAAATCTTCCTATTAATAGGAGTTCAGAAGCAACTGGAGAAAACAGATGTATTGGGGAAACCATGCCATTAACTTTGCACAACATGGCAAAAGCTGTCTCAATATTTAATCCGCAGTTTCAAGAAACACGGCTACATGAAAGCAGTAAATTATTGTCAGAGCTAAAAGTAACAAATCTTAATGGAGTTCAACATGTTGCAATTTCTACTTCCTGTTAGTCTTAAACATTGAGGAGGCTGCATCTGCCTGCAGTACAGTCTGACAATCACAAGCACTTTGCTGTGGTTTAAGTGAACTTTAAAATTTTTTTTCTGTGTTCAACAGACTAGCAGCATGCTTATCATCCCATGTTCTATTTGAAATAAAGGAGAGAATTTCTGTCCCTTTTGTCTTTTTGCATCTCATTCAGAAAGCCACTTACTTTTGTTCATGCTCCTGAACCTCTGTAGGTTTTCTTGTGTAGTCTTGCTTACCTCACTGTCCTGTCATCAAAACATAATTTACATAGCATGTGCATCCATCTACCTTGTTTTGTCCTGAGATTACACTGGTATACAACAAGTATAAAAATAAATCTCCAGTTAAAGTTCCAGTTACTTGGTTGGTGGGTTACATCAGCACAGATTCCTTGAGGTATCATTGAAATAGGTGTCAATAGATCCTAGGAAGCAGAGCAAAGTGTAATGTTGTCTGCCATTCAGGCATCAGCTCAGTGTACTTGTCATGATGGCAGAAAGTGTAAGGGCATGGTTTATTAACTTTTTTTTTTTAGAAGCAGCAGGAGATTTTTGTTTTGGATTTTTACATTTCAAGGTCATTTACTGAATGTCTTGTCATATACTTGATGTCTCATATTTCACCATCTTGGTCATGACTCTCCCATAGCTAGCAGCCCCCCTCATCACAGAGTCATGGTGTGAGGGCAACTGGCGAACTTGATTGCACTCAAGAGATAAGATGTAATTCATGATATTGTGAGCATCATTGCTGATGTCAACAGATAGAGTCACAGCTAAGATAAAGCTGGCAGATGGAAGCCAGACAAATCAGAAATTGGAAAACACTACAGTTGGCTGCCAGCGTGAATTACTTTCAGGTGGTCAGGTTCATCCCTAATTAAGATGGCACCCTCAGCATGCAATCCTAATGAGCTCTCAGCAAAGGCATAATGAATCCTAATTCTCAGCTTGCATAGTTGCATTTCTCAAAGTGGGTTGGTTACTATGCAGCAAGTGAGGCATATCAAGTATCTTACATTTTCTAAGTGAAGTGCGAGTCAGACAAGATTAAAAAATTGATTAGTTCTTTTTTGTGTGCCTATTTTTAAAAAGTCTTGGAGAAAAAAACCCAACTGACCTAAAGTTTACAGTTTATCCCTTTAGTAAGCTGGGGAAGTTTTGCTGGTTTTGTGGAGAAGTTTATCTTAATAGCATTTGAGTAAGCATACAGTATGCATGACACACAAAGAATCCTTTAGGTCTCAAAGCCTAAGGAAAAAAATGGACTTCCAGAATGGTTGCCTTGTAGTTACATGAGCTTTAAAACAAAGCTTTCTTAAGGGAAGTTGTCAAGGTGGTATAAAAGTTAGGTCTTTTGTAGGGATGCATGGTCAAGAGGTTATAGGGCTAGCAGAAAGAAGACCTGGACATTCCTGGCTGAACCATAAAGTTGCTCCACTGACTTCTGAAAAATTTTCTCTACTGCAAAAAGAAGAAACTAAGTAAAAATACATATGCAGTCTCAGTTGCTGTTATCCATCTATAGCATGAAAACAGATTCCTTGTCTCATGGGCATTTTATGACACCTGTTGTTTACAACATCCTTGAGCAAAATAGCCTTCAAAAGCGTTAGTTAACATGACATGGTTAATCGCAGACAATTCTATTTGACCTATTACTTTCAAAACAAACAGCTTTTTTAACTTCAAAACCTATTTGAGACCTGTAGATACTACTTTATAGAAATAAAGACTGACATAAATATTTTTAAACTCTCTGGGTAAGAAGAATAATAGAAAGCTTGCGTTCTCTGACAGTATCATAGTAAGTCACATAATGATGGACATACTTAGTTTACCTTATCAAACAACAGAAGTGGCTAAATAGCACTAAGCAACAAGTCTTTTAGATATGGTGTCCTCCAAAATGTTTGTTCATAAGGCAATAACAAGTTTTAACAGACATCTATATTACTATATACTCAACTCATTTGGGAGTATCTGGATATTAGGTATAGCCAAAGGTTTGCATGGCCTTCATGCTATATATAAACTTGCTTACATTGCTTGCTATGGTCATAAACTAGTTTACATTGCATTTTGTTGAGATGATTTGCCTGCTTCTGGTTATCGCTCATTAATATTTTCTTATAGGTACCCATACTTTGAGCATTTGGGAAAAGATAACTCAGTTGAGTGAAAAATATGTAGTGTCAGATGTTCAGCTAATGTGAATCAACGTTGAAGAAAATGAGTCTGGCATGGAAAATTTTGCTACAATGTCCAGGATGATGTGTGTAAAGGTATAGAGCTCAGTATAATGGGGCATCAAATTCCATGGCAACACGGGCTGAAAATAAACTAGTTGATTTACAAGAAAAGGTTCCTCCTTCCTTGTTCCTTTTTTCCTCCAGTGCGTCAAGAAGCTGTCAATGCAAGATATCGATACCACAAAGAGTTCCTGGCATTCACACTGTGCTGACCTAACAGATATGCTGAACATAGGTTTAAGAAACTCACATATATTCTTTTGCCATAGACCAATGACACAACTATTTCATCATCATCATCTCCCCTCTGTGCAAATGCATTTTCATCTTCCTTTAAATTTTTTTCCTTAGTGTTAGACATTACCAGATACTAGCACATACTCTTCCAGGAATTTATACCACTGTTAGAGTTCGTTGGGGATTTTCTGTGATTTTTTTTTTTTTAATTTATTAGGAAATACTATAAAAACTAAACACAAAATGGGAAAGTCAGCTTTGTAATTTAAGATCAATTTCAATGCAAAATTATCCTCCTTTTTTGACATTTTCAAACGGGAACAGTTTATTTCCTTGGTCAAAATGACTCAGTTTTGAAATTAAGTTAATATATGCCTCAACCAAAGGTTTAGTAAAAACACTACAGGAGGAGGCTGGCTTGACAGAGGCTGGGATAAGGATTGCAGCACAGAATAATACCTTTCTGTGATTACCAGAAAGTACTGTGACATTGCTATGTAGACATTGTTCAGTTTGCAATGCAAATAAGACAGGAAAAACATTGCCAAAATTATTAGAAAAGTTTTGTACAAACACTGAGCCAAGAACTCGGGTTTTTGTGATACTCCAGCTTTTAGAACTGGAAGGCTTTTCAGAGGCATTTTATCATATCCCAAAGGCTAGATCAAGTGTGCTTACCTAGGCCTCAGAGTGCTTCCTATCCTGCACCTAAAAACTGTCAATGGATAGCTGTCAACATCCTTAGTGATTCCCTTCCAGTCTTCAGTGTCTCCAGCTCTACAGACATAGCTACCACCAGAACCCTTTAGCTTTGCCAGACCATAGCCTTAAAAATCAGCCTCAGAAATGCTGAGAAAGCATGAGAATTCACATCAGATGTCTTCTAATTCTACACTCAAATCTTCCACAGTCTGGAAGGTCCTAGAGCCACACAATAGCTGCCAAAACAGGTAATGTATTGGTTTAGCACAATTTATAAAACTAGCTAGGTCAAAGGGATTTTTCTGGTTGTTGCTAGTAACAGACTTCCTTCGGGTGAATGACACTACTGAAGAACGTCAGTGTAGATAGATGGCACAAGGCCATACTTTTCTTTTCAACCAACTTTTGATAGTGGCCTTTTTGCCTTAACCAAGTTGTAAAGCCTACTTGTAAGGACTACTGTTTTTCCCCTTGATGAAAGCCCTACTTTGCCTGCTCCTGGCAAAGATAGAATAAACTAATATCTAAGCAATAGGCAGGTAGCCTGCTACACAGTGAGGCTAGAGAAAGGTTGAAAGGATTGCTTGGGTACAGGAGTAGCACTATGCAAAAAACCTCATCCTTTGCCTTGCCTAGACAGGATCACGAAAAGCAGAAATAAGACTGTTGCTTTTGCCAAAAGATTTTAGGATAAGTAGGGTAGCAGTTACTTGCAGGAGATTATATCCTCCTACAACAGCGACAACTGTCATTTGTGAGAGTCCTTTTACTTCATTTCCCTAACAACAGCTGGAAAAATAAACCTATATTTTCCTATCTGTGTCTCAAGTTCACCTTATGCCCTGTCCCTGCCTAGGGCTGGGAGGACTTTCTCCTTCATCTTTAGGAAAACAAAATTCAATTTTGTCTATACCACTGAGAGGCTCTAAGAAAGATCTGCTTTAGGAGTGCATGAAAAACAGTGCCGGGATAAGTAATATTAGCCATTATCATTTTTCTATCAGTTTCAAATAAACTTAAAAGACACTCTTCACAAGCAACTAAATTAGTAAATCTCATCTCACAAAATTGAAATTATGTGAATAATTAGCAGTATTTATCTAAGCAAGATGTGTAGTTTTGAATGCTGGAGATGTTGCTGAACTTGTAAATTGTAAATGTAAATTTCAAAGGTTAATTTGTTTCTCCATGGACAGGATTCTAGTCCAAGGTAGACCTGAATTACACTGCATGACTAAGGCTGGTTCAGAAAAACCTCCAGCATTCTTGGAATTTCAAGGTTTACAGTAGACAAATTTTATTAGCATCCCCAAAACTGCTTTTTCCTAGCTGCATGTTATAAAACCGGTTTGTTACTCACATAATTTTAATCTCAGTTATTCATAACAATTAATTGCTTTGTTAAAAGGATATTTATTATTGGAATTATAGGATTTACTGCCATCCAGTAATATATTTGTTTATAAGTAGAGAGGGGCAAAGCCATAGACAATTTCAGTTTTAGAAACTCCATGGCCATTCTTATCTTGGTTTTGCCATCTCAAACACCAAACTGTTCAGGAACAGATAAAACCACAACAAATTCTACTGGTTCCAGCTTTTGCTTATTGATCTCCCCCTTTTAAAATTGTATTATTCCCCTTTAAAACTGTTTTCTTTCTTCTTTCAGAACTACAGTTCTACAAAAACTAAAATTCTAGCTCTTGCATCATAGTTATGCAAGTTAAAGGATTCAAGCCATCAATGTTGCAGAAATGTATATGAAAAGAATGGTGTGAGGTTTTGTAGCGCATATGGCAAATGTTCTTATCAATATATCATTAGTTCCAGACTAGAAATTAAGCAGATGACTCCAATTCATGATAGAAATATTAATTGCACACAGGATCTAGTTTCCCACAACAACTCCTCAGTTTATATTAGACTAATTGGACCAGCTATTCACCTCATAAGGCTCATAAGCAGTGGCTAAAGTTCCCTGCTGAGGATCATAACCATCCTTTTCATGCTTCCGTGGAAGTGGTTGCTTAAGAGAGAACAAATGCAAGCTCAAATGACACACAGGCACTAAGGGCTGTTAATGATCAGCATAAGTTAAACAGCAACAAATGTTGTCTGAAGCAGCATCAACAACCCAATCAGGTCTGAGCAGCAGAACATGGAGAGGCCTAACCTTCTGTGCCTCCAAATCTCTGGCCCTCTGATAAGCAGAGTTTGACTGTGGAGAGGAGCAAAACTGCTACCCAACTGTGTCCTTAAAGCAAAGCAGACTGCAAGTGTGGTACTGGACAAACTGGAAGAGTGTAGTGACAACTACATGCTGCTCCGCATTTCACTGCAGGAAAATATCCAGGCATATTTACTGCCACACAATCTTAAAGAGTTTGAAACTTAATTTATGCACCTACATAAGAAAATCATCTGGAAACTGTGTCACAACTCCTACACATTTACTTTGCAGCAGCCCTGATATTGCTGAAGTTTCAACTGCAGCTTCTCCTCCAGATGAGCAAACTTTCAAAGCCTCAAAAGGTACTGTTGTAATAGGGAGAGATCAAAGGCCTTGTAGCAGGTGTTTCAGCAGCTGTTCTGTCCAAACAATTCGCGGCTGGCTATAAAAGTGTCTGCAGAAGTAGCTCCAAGAGCTACTCACAGTTAAGGAAAGTCTTAGTTTCTCTGACTCAGGCACTTGGTTTGTTATGCACCAAGTAGATTATTATTACATGACATTTTCTATGTAATAGCACAAGGAAAAACTTTTCTGCTCAGCAGCTGGTTAGCTAAGGACTTACTTGGTTTGAAGAGCTGTGCTGAACCCTTTTGAAAGGCATCTTTCTGTTTGTCCAAAATGCATAGGAACACTTACCTCACAGAGAATGGAGCTAAGTGCTAGGGAATAGAGGGGAATGGGCCAAATCCTTTTGTGGTGCAGGACATTATAGCTCGGTTACAACCAAAAGACATCCACTGACCTCCTGACGTTACTGTAATGCTAGTGTGATAAGTAAACACATGCAGAGTACCAAATTTTGCCAGCTGCTTGCTAGTGTCTCCTAGCAAATTGGAAATGCTCTAGAAAACCGCTACACAGAATGGAAAATAAACCATAAAATGAAAGAATGAAACTCAGCTTTTCAGAACGAAGGGATTTATTTGTCCATGATTTTTACTATAGTGGAAAAAAATTAAGAACATCATCATTAAGAAGATGCACAAGATCTAAAGTGTGAAAATTTAAGCCAGACAGTTTATGTTGGAAATACTGCACACATTTTAGTACTCAAAATAACTAACAAATCCTTATTTAACAGAGTTGAATTCTCCATTTTCTAACATCTTTAAAGTTATAAGGTCATATAAGCAATGTGCTCCAACTCCACCAGAAGGTTTGGAATGTTAGAAAGCATTTGGCTAAACTGCCTCAAGACTGCAATGGATGCAGTGCTCACTTCCCATCTTGGAAAATTGCTTATACTGTCATAAGAAAACCACATAGTTGGAGGATGTGTGCAGTGCCCACCTGCTGTCACAACCATCCTTGGGACACCTAAAGAGTGATCCTAATCATTGTGGGTGGCATAACAGCATTTTGTTGAAGTAACTGAGTATAACCCCAATGCACAACAGACTCAATGGTCAGTACACACCACTGTGATTAACATCCAACATTGTGTAAGAGCTATAAAAAATCCTAGAACTTCTATTACGAAAACAATTTTAGTAGTTAAATATTTGCTTATATTTTCATTTGAAACAAAACCTCACCAAAGACCAGAGGATTTTTCCTAAGAGAATAGAGATTTCTTAGAAAAATGGGATACTGATTTAACATTGTTTTGCTATTTAGAAAGTTTCATTTTGGCATGGACTTTGAAATATTTATATTAAAAACTGAAATACTGATTTGAAATGAAATACTGAATTATTTCATTCCCAGCAATGTCAGCATCACTGAAAGTGGTAGGTAGAGATTTTCTAAAATGAATTGTCATTGAAATGTTTGACAGAAAATTCTGATTCAACGAGGCTGTTTTTTTTCAAACAGAAGACAAAAAACTGTTAGAAAACTTATTAACTCTGCTTTTAGACCTCTGGAGTTGAGTAGTGGTGTATAGTCTTTGCAACAAAGGAAATTAAATACAGTCTACACTCTTTAAAATCAACATTTTAAAAGTGCATTTTTTTCCCTTTAACTGTTGTTTAAGCAAATTTAGCACACCTGCAAAGAGTCAAGGGGACTGTCCTAGAAGATGACCTCCTTTTGCTAGAGAACAGTTTGAAAGCAAGGAAAAGCAGTTTGCTCTTTTTTTTTTTTTCTTTCCTCCTGATTTTGAGCAAATCAGCCCTCACTTGGGTAGATCATCCACAGTTATGTAAAGGCAGCCCAGGATCCATCCCTTTTCAACTTCCTGGCCTACTTCTTGAAACACACAATCAGTTTTTCATTTCCTTGAAACGTAGAATGTTAAACGGGTACTAATTCAGGCATTTTAAAGCAAACAAGACAAGTCGGCAAAAAAAGTCGTGGAACCAGCAGTGAACAGAGGTCTGCTAATGCAAACAATCGTAAGCTGAGGAATGACTGTAAGGGAGACACCAAAATCCTGCAGATGAACACCAGGGTGAGAGATGTGGAGTCTACCCCAAATAGCACAATTTCCTAACCATGCTACTGTAGCATTCCATTTAACCTCTGTGAGTGAAATAATTTAATCACTTTTATAAAACTGTGATTAAAGTAACTTTATGTGCTATGCATGTAAAATATCAGATACTGGCCTCAGGTTTGCATGACTTCATGCAGTAATTTTACCCTTGGATTGCAGGACACCTACACTGCAACTAGCCAACCAACCCTAGGCAAACAATTTCAGGGGATTTATTATTTCAAAAGTGTTCAAGAATGTTGGTCTCTTAATGGATTAAAAAAGAAACAATGACACGTGAAATGACACTATGATATCCACTTCACACAATGCAGAAAAATTACCTTTGAATTTAAGCCATGTGTGCAAGGAATTTATATAAGAGTATATATTTACATATAAGTTCCTGGCACATTTGTGTATTTGGAAGAGCTCAGAGGCTTTTATATACATATACAGCACAGACTGAGGGGTTATTTTGTGCTTTGTAAACAAGATAAATAACCACCCTTGAATTGCTTTGTGAACCATAAGCAAACATATAATTCAAATATTTCAAAAGGTAAAATAGACTACCTTATACAGGGCCTGGAATACGTTCTTTCACAGGCACATGCCAATTTTCCAGAGAAATAAAGGGGATTGTAGCCTCTGCTTCTACTTTTCTAGTTACCATTGCTGGGTGTGGTATTAATTCCATGGCAAATAACAGTGTTGAAAAAAAAAAAGAAAAAAGAGAATTAAAAAAAAGAAAATCAGCCCATTCCTGCACTATTTTCTTCTTCCAGCTTTACCATTACAATGAGCCCTTCTGATAAATGAACCCTTCCTCAGCTTTGGATACGGAAATATATGACTGAAATAGGTCCATATCTTCATATTGAAGGTAAGATCAGACAGAGGTAATTAGTTGAATGTAAAAACTGAACTCGCCATCTCCTCCCCCCAGTAGCTAGTGAAAATTAATTTACCTCTTACCATTCTGTTTTGCTTTAGCAACAAATCCCCAACGAACTATTCAATGAATACTTCAAAAGACTTCTCCCCACCCAGTCTCTCCAAGAAATTCACCCTATGTTTTAAATTAGGCTGCTGACTTGTCTTCACAGCTGAACAGTAATGTCAGGAGTAAACTTGGCTAATTTATGAGGGCTGAGTCTGTTCAGCCTGTGGCTCTTCTGATCTTTGGCCAACAATCATACACACCAATACCACTTACCATTGGGCTGGAAAGAAGACAAAACCAGATAGTTTTGTACCGGTTACATGAGCCCAAGCATCTTCAGCATCCTGGATCTTTAAAAGTGTGGCTTCACAGGGTCAGGAGACTCATTACAAATTTATAAAGCCCTCTGAGATCCTTAGAGGAACGATCACTAGCTATGACAGTGCCATTACTATTACAAATGTATTACATTTTAGCAGTTGTGCCTAATAGAAGTAAGGGAGGAGAGAGTAATCTAATAGGCAACTACACTGTGACCTGAGGCATAGCATGAGTTACCCAACTGTCAAATTTTAAGAAGTGCTAGCAACCTGCCTTTCATGCTGAAGTAATCTCTCGGGACTTGGCTCCATTTGTAAGAAGTGTGGGACTTGCAGGGTTGAGCAATGAGAACAGAGTCAAATGAGGCCAAAACAGCAAGATTAGAGCAGTGTGGAGGGAAATATGGTGGATCTGTACAGATAGCTGTAGCAGACCTTTTTCTTCTCTAAACCATGCTCACGGCCTGCTTTGTTACAGTTCCCAAGGAGTATGTATCTGCAGAGCTGCCACAAAGTGAATTTTTTTTTTTTCTGTACCTAAGATGTCTTGCCTCATAGAATGATAGAACTGTTTTGGTTGGAACAGACCTTTAAGATCAAGTCCAACCTTTAACCCAGAACTGCCAGGTCACCNGTCCAACCTTTAACCCAGAACTGCCAGGTCGCCAGTAAGCCATGTCCCTCAGCGCCACATCTACATGACTTTAAAATACCTCCAGGGATAGTGACTTCACCACTTCCCTGGGCAGCCTGTTCCAATGTTTTACAACCCTTTCCTTGAAGAAATTTTTCCTGGGCCCACATGAACATATGGCAGGACTGTCTGAAAGAAGCCTTCTGAGGGGTTGTTGCCGAGTTCAGCATTGGTCTGTGTAATCAGGCAACTGATGTCAGCATAAAATGACGATGGCTGAACTAGCACAACACCACGCTATTTCGGATACAAACCAGGATGCTGTTGACCTTCTTGGCCACCTGAGCATATACTCACTCGTATTCAGCCAGCTGTCTACCAACATGCCCAGATCTGTTCCACCAGGAAGCTTTCCAGCCATTCTTCCTCAAGCCTGTAGCATTGCATGGAGTTGTTGTGACCCTAGTGGAGTGTGACCCTAGCACTTGGTCTTGTTGAACCTCATGCCCTTGGCCTCAGCCCATTGATCCAGCTTGTCCAGATCCCTCTGTAAAGCTCTACTACCTTCAAGCAGATGAACACTCCTGCCTACCTTGGAGTTATCTGCAAAATTGCTGAGAGTGCCTGCAATCCCTCATCTGTATCTTTGATTAAGATATTAAAGAAAAAAGGCCCAAATACTGAGACCTGGGGAACACCAGTTGTAACTGGCCACTAAATGGATTTAACTCCCTTCCCCACAACTCTCTGGACCTGGCCATCCAGCCAGTTTTTAATCCATGCACATCCAGTTGAGCACCCGGTTTCTGCAAGAGAATGCAGTGGGAAACAGCATCAACAGCTTGACTAAAGTCCAAGTGAAAAATATCCATAGCCTGTGCCTCATCCACTAAGGGTGTCACCTTGTCATAGGAGGAGAATAAAGACAAGCAGGACCTGCCCTTCATGAACCCATGCTTACTCATCACCTGGTTGTCTTGTATGTGTCTTGTGATGGCATTCAAGATGATCTGCTCCATAACTTTCCCTGGCACCAAGGCCGGACTGACAGGCCTGTAGTTCCCCATATCCTCCTTCCAGCCCTTCTTGTAGATGGGCATGACATCTGCTAACCCCCAGTTGACAAGGACTGCTGATAAATGAAGGGATTTGGCTTGGTGAACACTGCCAGTTCCCTCAGTCCTTTGAGTGGATCCCATCTGGTCCCATAGACTTGTGTGCATCTAAGTGCTGTAGTAGGTCACTGACCATTTCGTCTTGGATTATGGAGGCTTCATTCTGTTCCCCATCCCTGTCTTCCAGCTCTGCGGGCTGGGCACTCAGAGAACAACTAGTCTCATCATTCAAAGATAGAGGCAAAGGTGGCATTCAGTACTTCAGCCTTTTCCTCATCCTTGGTCACTGGGCTTCCCCTGTATCCAATAAAGGATTGAGATTGTCCTTAGTCCTCCTTTTGCTGTTAATATATTTATAGACACAATTTAAAATGTCCTTTATGGCAGTAGTCAGATTAAGATCTCGTTGGGCTTTGGCCTTTCTAATTTTCTTCCTGCGTAGCCTTATGAAATCTTTGTAGTCTTCCTCAGTTGCCTGCTTCTTCTTCCATAGTTCATAGGCTTTTCTTTTCTTCCTGAGTTCCAGCCAAAGCTCTCTTTTTGGCCAGGCTGTTCTTCTTCTCCTCCAGTTCATATTATGGTGTACTGGGAAGGCCTGCTCCTGCCCCTTAAAATTTTCCCTCTTGAGGACCTTTTCCCTTCAGGACTGTCTCTCAGTCTATACAAAAGAAACATGATGATGCATAAAACAGATACTTGACACTAGCCACATCAAATCCAAAGATGAAATATTGCCAGATTTAAACCTCAGCCTTACACCTGTATCTGCCCAGCCAGAAAGGCCTTTTGCAGTATACAACTGCAATACGTATCAGAGGTTTCTTCTGAAACCAGCCCTTCCTTCCCAGTGCCTCCACCCTGCCAAAGACATCTGTTACCAATATTAGAAAACATAGCTTCATACTAGTCTGTCTTATTTACATGAGTTTACGTATGTGAAAGCAGAGGAATTGTGGCCAGACATTTAACTCTCAAGCTCAATCTCCCTGGGGTTTTATCCTAAGGGAATTTTTCCCAGACTAATCCAGGCTTGCTTCCCACCTCCCTCCCAGTAAGCTAATGGAGTTCTAGCCTTCTTCACTACTCAAATAAAAGAGTAGGGAGAGAGATGAAGGCAGGACAGTAGCTTCAGCTTCCATACAACTGATGCCAGTGTTCTGTAAGTAAACTATCTTGATTCCTCCACACAAGATCATCAAGCAAGACACTGATGGGTAAACGATGTGATGAGCTCTGTGATGGCTTTGCTCTCTTCAGAGCTCTTGGTGCAGAAGAAGGCTTCATTGAATCCCTTCCCACTACCCATGCTGACACAGGAATATGTAGTGGGTACAGTCTTATAGTCAACTCTTAACAGCATTCATGTCCATTCACACTTATCACACTGATTCTCATCTTTTTTATATCCTTGGTCTTTACTTAATAGGCATTTTGTTTGAGCCCACTCTTGCCTGTATGATAAAATCTTGGATTTGGTTCTGAGAGTCAGGGTCAATCAGTTTCCCCAAGATGATCCTATTACTGAGAGCCTAGAAAACCTTATCATTTTACCAAGTCTACCAATACTATTATTATCATTAACTGAGGCATCATGCCACTCCCTACAATAAAATCCTCCCTAGGCATTTATTTTTGCTTTATACTCAATTCTTTAAGTTCATCCAAAGTCAGCATCTGCTGCTGCTATAGTAACTGCAGCAGCAAGGATGAGGGCAGCATTACAAACTTCCACTTTGCTGCATCTGGATTTTAAAATACCATGCCCAATTATTAACTGCCTTCCTTGGACATTTCATTCATTTGTTTTGCTCAGGCAAGCAGGCCTAACAAACCTGAGGTTGAGTAGCCTCAGCAGCACCAAATGGTCAATGATTTATTAAGACAAGCTGTAGGTGCATTAATGCTCATCAGGTGGCTAATAAACAGGCTTTGTGAAATAAAGCTAGGAAAAAAACATCAGTGGCCTTTTCTTGGGATAGTTTAAAAAACTTTTAAGTATGCACCAGAGCAGGCACACACTTCTTTTTTCTTAAACAGTTTGACATGTGCTTTGAATGTTAAACAGACATAAACTTGGCATTTTCTAAGTCAGTATAATTCCACAGTGAAGGAGGGGGAATATATTAATGTAGAAATAGTCTCTGTGGAACAACATTTAAATCTCTTGCTGAAATGGTCTTATATAATGAATTGCAAGTATAATCCAAAGGCCAAAGAGGGCTTTGATCACCCTTCATTATGCTTCCCAAGCTGCAGTGACACAAGGTAAATGTAAGGCTAAATAATGTTGCAGCCAATATACCAGGAGAGGTCGAAACAAAGTTATGCCTTCTTTCTTTTTCTTTGCTAAACACAGCAGAAGCTTCCACAAGCACATGTTCCAAAACTTGTAAAACTGTAGAATAGGAGTAAAGATAAGCAATTGTGCTCTGGAGTGAACAAAATACATAGTTCAACAGAAGAAAATGGCCTTTTCAAACAGGTCATCTATCCCAGGCATATAAAAAGATTAGACAAAGTAGCCTTGGGGGCATGGCAAGATAATGGTGGATCCTAAACTTAAATTTTGGTGCTCAAAAAAGAAGTATATGGGACTTGTATTTTTCCAGAACTGTTAAACATGAAATCTTGCATTGACCATTTGTTCATGTTTCTTAGCAGCTATAAACTTGAGGGGAAAAAAAAACTTCAACTAAATGTACATTGATTAAAGGAGTAGTAAAATAAATAAAAGAAAAAGTAATAAAGAAAAGAGAAGAACATTCTGATAGTAAGTCAATAATAGACATTGAAAACTGTTACAAATTTTTATTCCATAAATATATCTGATTACATACTTCCAATAAAGGAATAAGATAATTTTTTTTTACAAGCATCATTTTTTCCTTTCTTTCATGTTTCTTATTTTAGTAGTGCTTTGCACTGTCATTAATATTAGCTGGTAAACAGGTTGTCATGGATTAGCTCTTGATAGGTCATTTGAGAACAGACAGCACCCTCTTTAGTTGGCCTCTAGTTTTACAGCCCTCTCTTTGTCCATAGTCCAGAGCATTTGTCATAGTGCAAACCCCTCAGGAAGAGAGACTACTTCAGTGTACTCAGCCACAACGTATTTCCATTATCAACCATCCATCCTTTCTTATGCTGCTTGTTATTCACCACTGAGAGAAGATATAAAGACTGTCCTGCAATTATCTGTGTATTATACATTATGTGAGCTTCACAAGGCATTTCCCACAGACTGGGACGTAGTACTACTACAGCATTTCAAAGTAACATGTGCAGAAATCATGCTTGATTACCAGCAGAGAAAGGTGTTTTATTGAGTCTATAAATAGGTCGCTGAATTTACCAATCTAATCCATGAAAAAGGCAAACTCTAATTAAGAAAATTTAAACACCTGGGATCCACCGTAGTCTTGCTAGGCCACACGTACATCATCACACTCCAATATACTTTTGTTACCTCTTTAGCACAAAAAGTACTGCTTTCCTTCTTCTGCCGCTGGGATTACTTCACTGAACTTCCTCAAGTTGTGTAGTTCCTTCACAAGGAGCAAAACCAGAGCTTAAAAGAGAAACAAAATCTTTGGCCTATATTCTAGTCCAGGAACATAGGGTTAGGGCTGCCCATGTTCAGGAAAATACTTAGACATGTACTGAAGCTGGATTGATCTCTGTTAAATTTAAATACGTTTAAAATGGCCTCCTGAATAGAAGCAAGAGGAACACCAAGGAAGCATATCCCTCAAACTGCTGGGAGACCTACACGCTTCAGAGAGGACTTGCAGATATGATGAGAATAACTCACTTGATGATCCTTCAGGGAAGATCTTTTAATGTAAGTAGTGCTTAAATAATAGCTTATATTTTGCCGTCTGCTTCTCTTCTGTCTTGAGAAATAACAACGATGCCATATTAGTTACTGTAAATATATTACTTAGGAAAGGTGACAGATGAACACCTTTGTAGTAGGAGCAGGTCTTCAGCAAGGAGCTGTGGAGATAACACTAAATTTGTGTGTACACCCAGGGTATAAACTTCAATATCCAGAGTTCAAAAATGTGAAATATGTATAAATAAAAGCACTATCCACATCAGAATTACTTTCTTTCTTGACCTCCACCATCAGTTGTCAGAGGAATGACATCCCTCACTGACGTGCCAAGAAATGACCCCCTCGCCCATCCCGATTTCAAATAAGGAATATTATCATATAACTTTTTTACCTTTCTAAATTCAGGATGCATGGTAAAACAGCACTGCCTTCTGTCCCTAGTAGTCAAATTTCACAGAAATGGGTTGTCACAGCTGACAAAATTTCTTTTGAAAAATGACCTCTTTTCTACCAAAACACCCAAATTACCAGTCCCAGTGGAGACCATAGCATTACCCTGGAGATGTGAGACCATCAGGATAAATAACCACACAGAAGGACACTCATCTTAATTCTCAGGCAGTGCTCTATCATCTTCTGAAACTTCCTAGTCCTGAGAGATTTAAAGTGCTAACAAGATAAACTATAAAAGATGGCAAGGAATGATCTACAGTGACTTGTGCATCTTTCTCTGACCATAAATAACTTTATATTTCATTTCTGGCAGCATGACAAAGCAAGGAGGTAATGAGCCATTATGGAAAACCCATCTGTTGCTCATAAGGGGAAAGGCTTTGTGCTGGTAGATTTATAGAGGAAAATTTTCAGTGCAAGTCCCGTTATTGTTAATGAGAATTGCACATGTAATTGCCCATGCTGGAAGTGTACCCCATTATGTTCCCTCACTGTCTAGATGGTTATTGTGTGCTTCAGCAACAAGAGAAAAATATTATCAAAAGAAAACCCAGTGTTCAAGTGACAGTGACATTCAGATAATGGAAGAAGGGAATAGGAAGCAGAACAGGGAAGGCCAGGAGAACAGTGCCAATGTACTAGTAGGTATTTCTGATAGTGCAACAAAAACACAGAAAGATTATTTTTTTATATGCAAGTAGAGAAGCTATTTAATACCACAAAAAAAAACCCCTAGGGAATTGTAATGCACTTAGTCTACTCCAAAATACATGTGGTTGTCTTCTTCTTGCCAAGTTTTGCATATTAACACTCAGATTCCCAGTTAGAATTCTAATCTCATGTTGTTTTACTAGGTGATATTAGAATGATACTCTAGAGGTGGTGCTCCAGGCAAAAACATCCTATCTGCACCTACTCAACAGGGCTTTCAGTTTTCCCTAGAGCACTGGCGACTGTCTTTGGATCTTGAGTACCCTTACAATGCCTTTAGTTTTCCTTTTGCTTATGTTTTATTTAGATCATGCACACACACTGGACTCCACCTACAAGTTTGCCCAGCTCCCACATCCCACAGCAGCAGAAATCAAGCAAGAGGCCAGGGAAGAAGGAACCTGGGTCAGTGGTTCCATCTAGACTTTTGGACTATAAGCCTTACCTACTCTCCTTCCATGCCTGTATCTGCCTGAACTTGCCAGTGCCACAGGGCAAAACAGTAAGTGCTCAGCCCAGAGGCTTGGTCTTACATGCACCTGAATGAGCAACTCCTTTCCCCAGCTCCAGCCTCAGCCTTGGACATGCTGACATACCCTGTGGTTTCCTGCAACCATTTCTCTGATATGAAATCTGAGGCTTAAAGGAACTGTTCCTGGAGGCAGACAAGAAGCCTAATCTGATTATTATGAGAGTTCACCAACACCAAGAAACATGAAATATATGAAAAGAGAAGTGTAAGGAAGCGATGATAACGCTCCTTCTTGGTTTCATATCTGTGAGAACAACTGGTAAGCACCATTGGAAGAGGAAACAAGGGAGTGATAGCCCTACCTCAGTGAAGTCAATAAAAAACCCCACAACCCCAAACCAGAAAACTGTTTCACCATGTGCCACACACCAAGTCCTAGCAACAGCGAAATAATGTTACTGTTTCTTAGAACAAAATAACTCTGACCTTCTTATTTAAAGAAGAGTGTCTAAAGAGCAGATATTGTAGCCAGTATGAAACAACAGCAATAGTTACCTTAGTGACATTCAGATATAAAGATTTTACGCAAAACAAGGCAGCTTTAAGATACACTTCTCTGGCTACAGCACCCAAGAGATGCTTTTCCTCCTCTAAACAGAGTCTCTCTGTCAAAAACACTGGGCCTTAGACAACACTGATCTTTCAACAACTTTATCTTTCCAAAATGCAGCTACAAAGGACAATCTACCTCTTAAAGGAAAACAGAGCATTGTTCCCAAACTGTTCCCAAAGTTTTCTTCATTTATACAGTAAAGCTCCAGGTATGTTCTGAACATGCTTCTGATAGCTTAATGACCATCAGAAGATTTATCCTGATGCAACTACAAGACGTGGATAAAATTGAAGATATCACTGAACTTAGCAAAGCAGATGTCTAAGTAACAAAAGCAACACAACAGATTAGACAATGCACATACTGTGAGGAACTGTTATTCAACAGCCTTTCTTACTAGGAGGCCTCAAATACTGCACAAACATGCCTGTGCTTTGCATCTGCTCAGTGAGGTAGAGAGGACATTCCATATGCTATCTCTGAAACACAGTCACATTTGGAATACACAAAATAATCTATGAAGAAATTCAACCGAATCTGCAGAATCTGAAATTGCAGAAGGATTGTAAGAAATCAGAATATAGTCAGGAATTTGGGCAGATGACTGTGTTTGACATGAAGTACCCTGTGGGTCTTTACTTGCCATTAGTAGCAGTATTCTTTATATTCATTTACTCACCAGGAGCCGTTTTAAAAATAGTGAGCTCTCTAAAAAAGCTACTGATTCAATGTTACTTTAGGTGGGTGATTGCATCATCAAAACATCTTCTATCCAATTACTAATTCAGACTATGCCTTTGGGAGCTGTAGCATGCCATTTAGTATGGCATTTAGTATGGCATGCTACAACCAGTGCTTTTTAGAAGGACCAGTGGCTCTTAACTGGATCAGGAGCTTATTAGAATCACCAGAGGAGGAGGACTCTACATTTTTGTAAGAATCCTACAGTTAAAGGATCATACTCCTTATTAGCTTGTGAAGACTAACATGAAACTTCAGAAGACCATATGTGCAAGCTGCAGCTTTGTGAGAAAGTTTGGAAAGAAATACTATAAAGAATGCAGAGGGAGTTATGTTAGTTTTATGTTTTAGCCTGTATGTATGTATACATGAAAGCATGTGCAAGGCCTTAATTTATGAAAGTTAGATATTTTTTCTCAGAGATCTCTTGCTGGGATACGCTTTAAAGTGAAGATAAGGGCTCAGGGAAGGTCAGGACAGCATAATAAAGAGAAACAAAAGAAAACTTAGACAACCAAACCCAGTACAATACAATTTAATAGAAACCTCCTCACAACACTAAAAGCAGGAAAGAAGGATGCCAAAGCACATGTATAATGTGACTTTAAAGAGTGAAATTCCTCTGAGAGAAAAGGAAAGAAATACAAGGCCCAGGCTGGTCTGTAATGCGGTACATCTCCACGTCAGCAGATTTCAAATGGCACCAGAAAGAGATCTGGCACACACTTTAAATAGCAACCTGCATAGCTGCCATGGACAGAGAGGGAGTACACCTTTTCCTGAAGGCATAAAGCATGCTTTTACTTTGCTGCTGTGGAGAAAAACAGGATGGGAAAAATGTATACTTAGGTAACAATCTAACTGGAGGGTAAGACAATGACTAGAAAGGGCAATCTTTACACTTCAGCTGGCCAAGATAAAAAGCTCTGTGAAATTTTCCTTTTTTTCCCGAGCCTGTATATCTGTCCAGTGTCTCCATGCTGCTTGGGCCTGCAAAAGGCAGCAGGAGGAAAAAATCTGCCTGGAAAATTCTGCATTTACAGACAGTACATCCATAGCACATCCATTTCCCTACTTATTTAGGCTTATGTCACACCTAAATTTATGTGCCAGAACACCTATATGGCTCAGTAAATTCTTTTGAACAAATACAGTTATAGGAACACAAAAGGACAGATCATTTCATTGAAGAACTGCTTTAAGATTGCTTCTCATGTAAGCTATAGGTCATTATAGCAGGATTTGCTGTTGCAGTTCTACCAGTGCAACTGTACCAGCAAACCCCTTCAAATTAGACAAGACCTTATTGCACTAGCAGAAGCTTAAAACTGTTTTTCTCAGAAGACCTCCCTTCTTCCATTGCACATCTCTCTGACTAAGTTCAATTGCTGTCTCCCTGGGGACCTGTGGTGTGTACAGGTTTTTTTTGATCTCTACAGACCTTGAAAGCAGCATGATCAAATGGATGACTAAGGAGACTTGACAGGTATGCAGCTGTGTGCTGCAGCTCCACTGCCCCCTGACTTCCGAGCTCATCTGTCTCTCTTGTCTCACAGCACACAGACAGGAGGGAACAGGAGATTAAAGCCACATTACATGTTACTGCATTACATTGGAAAGAAAGCAGATATCAGCAGAGGGTAGAGATAAGGCTCCCAAGTAATAATGTAGGCAACAAATTCTGTGAGTCCCTTTTCTCTAATTGAAAGGAAGTTTCCATTTCATTCTCCTCTGGATCTGCTCAGGTATTCTTGCTCAGGTTTTAGCAATTTTAAGTTCTTTAAGGCCAAACAGATTAGTTCCCTATTAAAAAATATAAAAGCATTCCAGAAATGACATGGTTACCTGTTTGCAAATATTATAAACAACCATCAGATTTTTTTTCCTAAAGAGCTACTTAAACTATGTCTGTGCTGAAGTGCATTGTAAGCTAAAGAGATTTCTTCTGAATTTACACTGACATAGTGCCCTGGTTTGGCTAGGATAGGGTTAATTTTCACCAGGAGCTGGGAGGGAGCCACAGCCAGCTATTCTATACCATGCTGACTCATGTCCCGGATGCCAGGGGCAGGCAGTCCAAGCCCCAGATTTAGAATCATAGAATCATTTAGGTTGGAAAAGACTTCTAGGATCATCTAGTCCAACATTACTCCAGCATCTCCCTAACCACTAGACCATGTCCCAAAGTGCCACATCTACCCATTTTTTTAACACCTCCAGGGATGGTGACTCCACCACCTCCCTGGGCAGCCTGCTCCAATGGCTAACCACTCTTTCAGTAAAGAACTTCTTTCTGATATCCAGTCTAAACCTCTCCTGGCACAACTTGAGGCCATTACCTCTCATTCTGTCATTCGTTACTTGGGAGAAGAGACAGCCTCACTACAACCTCCTTTTAGGTAGTTGTAGATAGCAATGAGGTCTCCTCTCACCCTCCTCTTCTCTAAGCTAAACAATCCCAGTTCCCTCAGGCGCTCCTCATACAACATATTCTCCAGACCCCTCACCAGCTTTGTTGCCCTTCTCCACCCACTCCAGCACTTCAATGTCTTGTGGTGCCCAAAACTGGACACAGTACTCNATCCCTCTGCAGAGACTTCCTACCCTCAAGCAGATCAATGTTTCTGCTTAATTTCGTGTCATCTGCAAATTTACTGAGGGAGCACTCAATCCCCTCATCCAGATCATTGATAAAGAAATTAAACAAGACCTGCCCCAGAACTGAGTGCTGGGGGATCCTGCTTGTGACTGGCTGCCAACTGGATGTAATTCCATTCACCACAACCCTCTGGGCTTGCACATGTAGTGAAGAATCCACCTGTCTACACCATGAACCACCAGTTTGTTCACCAAGATGCTGTGGGAGAGGGTGTCAAATGCCTTACTGAAGTCCAGGTAGACAACATCAACTGCCTTGCCCTCATCCACTAGGCAAGTCACCTGATTATACAAGGAGATCACATTGGTCAAACAGGACCTGCCCTTTGTGAACCCATGCTGGCCAGGCCTGATCCCCCAGTTGTCCCACACTTGCTGTGTGAGCGCATCCAAGATGAACCTCTCCATAATCTTCCCCGGTACCGAGGTTAGGCTGACAGGCCTGGAGTTACACAGATCCTCCTTCCTGCCTTTCTTGTAGATGGGCATTGCATCAGCAAATCTCCAGTCATCTGGGACCTCCCCATTAACCAGGATTGCTGATAAATGATGGAGAGTGGCTTGGCAGGTTCCTCCACCAGCTCCCTCAGCACTCTCCAGTGGATCTCATCTGGCCCCATAGACTTTCTCCCAGTCTATATCCTGGCAGTCAGTACACTTTATATCTCTTGTTTTGTACATTGTTATCACTGTTGTTGTCTGACTGTTGCTTTTGCATTGCTGTATTAAATCCTCCTTATCTCAACCCGTAGGGTTTGTATTTTCCTCATTCTTTCCTTCCCATCTGAGGGGGAGGGACAGCGGCCACATGGTGCCCGGGTCCCGTCAGGGTCTATACCATCACACTTACTCAATACCAGACACAATTTAACTGTATCAGCAAAAAGCTAAATACAGGCTGGCTTACTCTATAGTGGAGCATCCATGCAGGCCTATCATAACAGCGGAACATTCCAGTATTCCTAGAACAATTTTGGGAAGGTACTGTTGCTCTTTGGCTGCCTGAGGGAAGAGAGTAAAAAGTTACACATACCTTCCCAGGAAATTTATATGAAATTAATATTCAAGACAGTTTAAAGCCTGTGTCTGTGGCTCCAGATTTCTGTATGTTGTATTTTGGCTTCCAGTTCTCAGGGTTGTCCCTGCAGGGTTTAATGTTGCTTTGGTCATTGGACAGCTAGGCTGTGTAACTGAATGTACAAAGGAGAGGATGGACAGGAATCTGTACCTGGAATCTGAGAGTGATTTTAAAAGATATAGACTTCCTGAGGAAACAGAGAGATTAACAAGGTTAATTCTTTTAATGATATGGTTGAGTGCAGCATATAGGTTCTGGGTTTCATAGCATGGTTGCACCTGTACAGGCAGCTGGAGGACTGTACGTACGGCATTGCCACACACATCTAGCTGGTTCTTCACGGACACTACAGACTGGATCAGTGCAACAAACAGGTGGGCATCCTTGAGGGTAACTTTAGAATAGGCAGAATAGTGGTTCCAAAGGCCTTCTGTGTATGTTCTGTCATGCTATCAGAAGCAGATTATTAGTTTCTTCTATACCTTTGATGCCTGGTGGAAATACACCCACATCTGGCAGGCCAGCTCATTAAACGCACTCCCTATATTTACAGCAACACCTTCAGCAGGTTGTACTTGTCTCTTTTCAAAAACAAAACAAAACAAACCACAAACCCTGCGTCTCCTTTTGAAAATGCATAGTGAAAAGGCCCTCCGCTTGAATTTCATTTTGTAGATTAAATCTACAAAAAATCTATGATCATAAGCTGACAGTCAGACTACTGAAAGTGTGTAATATGCACAGTGGCAAGAACGGTGTGCTCAAACTAACATTCCTGGTGAAAATCTGTAAAAATTATTGATCTATAGAATACCTCATCTTGCTTTACCTGATGAAAATAAGGGGGGAAAGGATATCTTTACATAATGAAATTTGAAGTAGTCTTTTGATTTAAATTCCATCTGTGGCAAAATATTATAAAATACCTCATAACACAGCTGATTAGCATTTGATAGCATAAAGCTTGAATTCATCAGGCAAGAAACAGATCCATAGAAAAAGCACAAAATAATCTGGACCTGACTGCACAAGTCTGGTTGTTGCACTGCACACATCAGGAATGGTGAATACATCCCGCAGTATGCACTCCTTTTCTCTTCATTGGTTTGACTAAAAGTTTTGCAGGCCAGAACCAGCCAGCATACATTATACTGGTTAATATGTCATACCACTGTATTTACTAGCTTGAAAGAAACTTCTTCATTAGACCTTTCTGCTTTTGATATCCTAAGATTTTAATTAAGCAGTGTCACAACAGGGTGTGCTTTAACAGACCATTGGAACATGCCTTTGGAGCATTGTGAAGCACTGGACCAGAGACCAATTACCTTCTACCATCCAAGCAGTACAAAAGCAGCACATTAATGCACACCCTGGTGTGGCCTGGTTCAATTAAAGTGTAGTTGTAAAATGACGAAAGGACAGGCAGTGTTGAATCTCTGAGAAAATCAGATGATTTAGGCCTGGATCCTGCTAATTATTCAAACTTTTACAAATGTACACACTGAAATTTGGTTAAAAAATGCCCAGCTTACTTTGGTACACTGCATAGTAAGGAATAGTTCTACTAAAAGTACAGAGTATTATTTCCATCTGAATGTGGAGAGTGCAAGGAGGAAGCTGTGGTGTCAGCACTTCTGCTGTCTACATTCCCCCAGAGGAGGCTCAGCTTTAAGAATTGGGCAGACACAAAAATGAGAAGAAATAGGCTGTACTCACCTCAAGACATTTATCCATGAGAGGATATGGATAGACTTCATCCAGTTATGTAGCTCAGTTAAATTCACTAGGAACTTAATAGCCTTCCTGGGCATTTTTTTTTCTTTGCTTTTACTATAACACTGATTTTCTACTTCCATAAAAATTACATGCATGGCTTCAGTAAAAGGCATACGCACACCTGACAAAATGTATTTTAACTAAGTATAACTAAAAATCCTGTGCACATCAGGCAAGTCTTTTTTCCTCACTAGCTTTAATTTCCCTTTTCTTTCCCTACTCCCTTTGCATCTATTCATTTATGCCATTATAACACTGTTTAAGATAAACATGATCCCTTCTGAGATGCTTAGATAGAATGCCTCCCACTTTTAATGGGGTACTTTCCACTACTCTAATGCAAGTCACAGATAGATAAAGTGTAAACTTGTGGACAACTAGCAGAGTATAGTTGCATGTTACAGGAGGAGAGCACAAACTGTATTTTTTTGACACTTCAAGTGAACACAGCATCAATAAAGGCCATAAAAGTATGAGTTGCAGAAAGCACAAAATAAAGTGGTAAAAGTTCATTTTCTATAGGCACTGGGTCTCACTCAATGTAGAAGATATTTGATTTACTTCCAGATGGGTCAATAAGAATTATAGTTCATAAGTCTCACTCAATGCCCATAGAAATCATCCTAATAGGTTAGGTTCAAGCACTTTATAACTGCAGTGAAACCATTACCAAAATACAAGGCAGAATGAATCTGGCAGGAGCATTAAACGTGCTGAGCCATATCCCACCTTACTACCTACTTACCATGGTAGGCTGAGAGATGATGGACAGGATGATCGTCTATAAATATATGGCAACTAGAAGCACCATAAAAAGAACTGGTTAAGTAGCAAAAGGGAATTATAGCTGGTAAACAACCAGGAATGAAGCTAAACAAAGTGATGTTCTGGCTGAGTGGGAGACAAAGTTTTCAAGATTACCAACTGTGGAGAAGTTCCCTGTAGGAAGTTATGGTGGGTTTACTAGCCAGGGCACTGAAACTGATCAAAACTCCAAGAAGTAATGTTCTGTAGAGGGAAGCTGGCATTCATAGGAGGATGAAGTAGATGGCTCAAAGCTGCTTTTCCTTCTTGATTTTCCCAAGTTTCTAAATATCTCACCAACCCAGACATGCAACGAAGTGAAATCATATACATCAGCTATCTTCTCCCAAGTCTCAAAGGTATAGCTCGATAAATCTGCAGTACAGCTACTTAGTTACACACGCAGCATTATAGCCTCTAGAGATTTTAACTGCATTACTGAATGTAGCAATTGGATCTGCTTCCGTATTTCAGGACCTACCTGAGACAAGTTTGATATGAAAAATGAGCATATGGCGAAATGATGAGATATTGTCCCTCTTATTTTGCTTGCTTTCTTCAGAATGTGGTCTGATAACTCTAAAAGGAGATGTCATCTCACATCAAATACTCTTCTTTCTCACTCTATTAATGGATTTTGCCAGTTCTAATTTCAAAGGAACTGCAATGTCTTCTGATCTCCAGTTGCTATTTAAATATTAAAAGAACACAAGCTTTACTTCTGCAGTTACCCACTGAGCTGAATGCTATATATATTCTGAATTCTGTATTAACAAGCTCCCAATGCAGAAAATATGCTGCCAGAGTGATAGACATGGTCAAAATATTGACAATTAGATATCAACTTCCAATCAAAACTGCAAACGTCAAATGAATTTCAAACACATTTGAGCTGATGGCACTGTTTCTCCAGCTACCAATTCTCCTGGCCTCTTACCTGATTTTATGGAAATCTATTTTGGGATTGACAGATTCAGTTTCCTTCCCATCTTTTCACTTTCCTTCAAAAGAAAGATCAATCTGACAATTCCAATCATGAGGTAGTCAGAGAAGATTGGTAAAAAAGCATCTAAACCTTTCACTAGAAGCAGTAAGACACATTTCCTGTTTTTTTTTTCCCCTACCACATTAAACAGGATGTCTTGTAGGACTTTCAGGATCACTGAAGAATCAAGTTCAGTTCTTTCTTTTCCAGATGAAATCATCTTACCATTTCCAATTTCTCTTTAGATAAGTATCCTATCAAATTATTAATCAAATAAAGTGTGTATATATATAAAGAATAAAGGCAACATATAAATACACTGAGTACACATATGTATATAGAGTTATAACATCTGTATCAACAAAAATAGACATGTGTATCAAATATATGTAATATTAAATGTATTAGACATTGACTCCTAATTCAATTTCTTATTAAGGAAGAAGCCAAGAACAGCACATTCCAGATACAGCAAGCATATTTTCTGAGGAAACACTGTAATTCATTCTATTCTAGCTTTCCTAGAAGCTCTGTACACTGATATCTACCAACAAAACATTAGCGTGAGTTTGACTCAGACTAATATCTAGATAAAACAAGGATAGAGTATTAAAAATTGAACTCAGAATAACATATAGTAATTTAATATTTATGTTGTATATTTTAAATTTTATTTATAATACCTTTTTGTTATGGATAAGATGTAAAAGTGTACAATTCTTATTTAAGGTTAGTAATGACTTACTCTTATCAATCTTTAAAGCATCTTTGAGTAAATTTTTTCGCTCTCACAATAGTTTTCTATTCAGAATGAATCAATGTATTACCACCTGGCTTGCAGTAAACATATCTGATTGGGCACTGCATATACAACTTGCTATGACAATTCAGTTTAACGTTTGAGGATAACGACTTCATTCATAATGTTCTTCTGTTCACTTTCTGCAAAGTTTCAGAAAAGAGATTAAGAGTTGTTACCATAGAGAAAGCAAGTTAAATTTTCCCCAGAAGATAACTAGGTGTGCTTTCCATAAGAATTTTTGTGCATAATATAAAGAAAAGATACTAAAATTTGCATGAAGCCATATAACGTTTAAAACACAACAGTTATTTTAGAGATGGGAAGACTATTGGAGCGATTCCATTTGTAAGGTTTTCTAAAACTTTCAAAATAAGACAAAAGAAACAAAGCATAAATTTAATGGCCTTTTCCAATATCACCTAGATTAACCCCTTGAATCTCTCCTAACAAAAGTCAATTGCTAACATAGAATCATAGAATCATTCAGGTTGGAAAAGACCCTTGAGATCATTGAGTCCAACCATCAACCCTACTCTACAAGTTCTCCTCTAAACCATATCCCCCAACACCACATCTAAACGACCCTTAAACACATCCAGGGATGGTGACTCAACCACCTCCCTGGGCAGCCTATTCCAGTATCTGACTACTCTTTCCATGAAATTTTTTTTCCTAATGTCTAGTTTAAACCAACTCTGTTGCAGCTTGAAGCCATTCCCTCTTGTTCTATCACCTGTGAGAAGAGACCAGCACCAACCTCTCTACTATGTCTTTTCAGGTAGTTGTAGTAGTTGTAGAGAGTGATGAGGTCTCCCCTTAGCCTCCTCTTCCTCAAACTAAACAGTCCCAGCTGCTTCAATCACTCTTCATAAGATTGATTCTCCAATTCCTTCACCAGCTTTGTTGCCCTCCTCTGCACTTGCTCCAGCGCCTTGATATTTCTCTTGTATTGAGGTGCCCAAAACTAGACACAATACTCAAGGTGTGGCCTCATCAGTGCTGAGTACAGGGGCACAATCACCTCCCTACTTCTGCTGGTCACACTGTTTCTAATACAAGCCAGGATGCCATTGGCTTTCTTGGCCACCTTCTGGCTCATATTCAGCTGCTTGTCAATTAGAACCCCCAGGTCCTTTTCTGTCAAACAGCTTTCCAGCCACACTTCCCCAAGCCTGCATCATTGCATGGGGTTGTTGTGGACCAAGTGCAGGACCTGGCACTTGGCCTTGTTGAAGCTCATACCGTTAATGTTGGCCCATCGATCCAATCTATCCAAGTCTCTCTGCAGAGCCTTCGTATCTTCATGTAGATCAGCATTCTCACTTAACTTTGTGTCATCTGCAAACAGCCAAAATGAATAGGTGTTAATCCTTATTGCTAACAATTTTGTTTTCAACACAATGCAAGATAAAAGTTGAAGTAGTTCTTTATGGTTCAAAGACTACATGGGTAGAAGTTAATATCACATAGAGTGATATAATCGCCTTCCTGGTAGAAAGGGGGCATAAGGTCTTAACTAGTGTGAAGGTATTACTTTACCAGCCCTACAGATGAAAATTTTTCTTCCATTAGGAATGTCTTTTCTCAGCTGCTAATAATTGATTACTTGCTTTAAGTCAGCAGTTTACTGCTGCACTGCAACCATACAAAGTTGAAGCCATTATTCCAAAAATATTACCTATTATTAAAAGTTTATTTAAGGTATGAGGAAAAATAAAACGTTCCTCTATTATTTTCTGTGTATTATGTTGACAACACTGTTACAACTCATGAAAGATTTGTAGGTTTCAACTACCAGCTCATTATTTTATTTTGTCCTGACACTTCACTTGCACATCCTACTAAAAAGGCAGGGAGCGCTAGATTTCCATGTGTGTTTTCAAACAGCAGCTCATGGGTCTGATCACTAGTTGGATTGATTTATGTTTTAATTTTATGGATGATATCACACAATTATCTCCAGATGGAATAACTGGGATGAAGCATTGCCAAAGAACATTAGACGCTGAAGAAGTGAGCCAATGCAATCCATTCAGTGCTGTAATTATTTCTGTTTTGGCTTCAGACATTTGTACAGAGGCACAAACTCATCCTGGCAGGGCCTTGTTCAGTACCTATTTAAGTCAAAGGAAAGAATTCCATAGATGACAGAAGGCACTGGTTCAACACCTCACAACCCTCCATTCCCTCCACACTTTCATCTATGGGATATCTCAGAGATCTATTTCTCTTCTCCTCTCTTTTGGCCTAAACTCCTGCTCCCACCCTTGTTGCTTTTTTTTAATTCCCAGCACTTTGCAGCTGATATTTGGACTTAACATTTGTGGTTTATTAAACACAGACAAATGAAATCAAAATTGTTCAGCATGGGTAAAACAGAAAAATATTAATTCCTATAACATTCCATATAGTTCTGATTTGTGGTCATTTATTGGATAAGTGAATGTTAACAAGCCTGATCGCTTCAGGTTTCTCGGCATTGAACTCAACCAAATATTTCTTCCTAGATTAGATCCAACAAGTCAAAGAGATAGACAAATCTCTCCTTTTTTTTCCTGGGAAAACAAATAGATACTGTCTTGCTTAACAGACTCCCCTTTACTGAGCATTCAACATTTCAAAGTGTACAATTAGTTTTCTAGGAGTGGATATTCAAAAAGACCTGCCACAGCTAAGAGCACAGATCTCATTCCAAACCCTCAAATTATATTTAAGTATAAAACTTACTTTATTTAAGCAATATACTTACTAAAACTTTATTTAAGTAAGTAATATTTTACTTAAGTAAAACTGAAATAAATTAAAAAAAAAGATTTTTTTTTAATTTACATGTGGGCTTCAGGTTGTGACCATTTTGGTTGTAGTGCTTACTGCAGAACCCAAACAAGCACCATGGAGGAACACAGCAGGTGGTCTTCTTAGGACATATCTACGTTGCTAAACACACTGTCATAGAGCTAAATACCTAACTCAGGGTTTGGAAGCAGTGTCATTACACCAGTGCAGCTTGCTGAAAGACAGAGATAATTACTGTGGATTCAGAGCTGTACCAGTGTGTTTGTACTGCTTTCAGGACGTACGTGTTTCATCACAGAGCTATAATTCTTCCTATTGAACCACATGCAAGTAAATCAAGTATCTCTTACAAATAAATCTGACCTGCCCATAGCTCTGAATGAGTTACTTTATCTTGATCATTTGCTTATGTTATGTTAAGTATGTTTGTTTATTATTATGTATTTATATCTAGCTGAATGAGGCATGACAACTTATAGAGTGTAATAATATGGAAGTCTACTTGCTTTTGTTTGGGAATCAATGAGTGAAGCTTTCAGGCTTCAAGAGCCTGAGCTAAAATTCCCGAATTTCAGAGCTTTATACTAGGTTTTAGATCAGCTGTATAGCTTGTAACTGACATTTATTCTTAGTTGAATGGCATGTTCTCTTTCTTCCTACAAATATAAAGATATAAAGGTTTTGGGGTAGGGCAGCATGTCTGCTTATTTCAACCAATTCCTGAAAACGCAAATGGAATACTACTTCGATGGCCTTGAGTCTTGTCTGGGAGTCCTTTAATAGAATTTCATTAACCTCCATCATAGACTTTTCCCTTAACTTTTTCTGAAAGATTCTTTGCAGGATATCATTGATATAAATATAATTATGAAGCATTAGGAAAACAAACAATGTGGGAGACAAACATTTGGGAGAAGCCACTATGTTCTTTCTCCTTTCACTATGTGTTCAAAAAATGTAGATGGCTGTAATGGTTATTTCCTTAAAAAATTCCTAAGGTGTTCTGTCAAGTCATACAAAAAAGTGTCACTTGTCCCTCATTCTATAGAAAGGAAGTTTATACTTGGGTTTTTAGCCATAACCTAAGAACCTAGAATATGAGTTTACAGTTTATGAGCTATTCCATGCTAAGTGCCCTTAAGTATGATCTACAGTAAGAAAGGGGCAATCTGTGATGGCTTATCCTTTAACATAATAGCAGTAAGCTACCTCAGAGGGTGGAAGTATCCTCTAAAGCGGTTGTCACAGATTAGCTAATGCTGTGTAAATTCCCTGAGCTTGCACCAAACAACCTCTTGGCAACTTTATTTCACCATACCACTTCTAGGGATTGAGAAATCACCCAAATAATTTGGCAGGATAAAACCCATTTAAAAGCCTACTGTGTTCCATTGCAGTGCATACATAGCATAAGAAAAGAAAACAGAAAGCTGGGATCTGAAGCACAGAGACACGAAAGGCTATGCTGTGATTCATTTTTTACCAGAAACTTCATGCTGAGTTCAAAAAGTTCTTGCTGAATAAGGTGGTTGCTGTAGCCACAATATGAGCAGACTTGCTGACAAGACAATGAGTGAATTTATTAGGCTGACATTGAACCTGAGCTAATAAGTCTTCTTGGAACTTTCTGCATGTTGTAGGGATGTTTAGGTGGCACTTAATAAGCCTGGCTGGCTTTGAACTGCATCTGTGCAGTCCTAGTCCTTGTGGGAAACAGGAATGCAGAACTGAAGCCTTCCTGATGACTCCACAAAATGAGCATGAATCTTAGGACTATTAGTTTGTGCTCTGCAGACACAACATGGATAAACTGCTCACAGACCTAAGCTGTCTGCGAAGGCAATACAGCCTTTGTCTTTGTGTTGTTGGGCCTAAACCAAGTAGACTGAGCAGCCCAATGCTGGCTTGGTAAGGGGAAAGCTCAAGTATCTCTGCTTCCATGGTAGGATTAAACCTCAAACTGGTTAAAGCACCTGATAACTGAATGTTGATTGCACATAAGTTCAGAATGGCACAGAAAACATGCAGTGGAGCCAAAGGCTGTATCTAAGCCTCCTGCATCTCAATCCTGTGTCTATAAGACACAGAGTTACAAGACTGTTTCCCCTTACGAGAAAGGAGTATATTTTCAGTTACATGTCAGTAGAAAAAAGGTTGCTTCTCAATCCAGATTTGTTAGTGCATGATGAAATCATAATTAACACAAGACATCTATGACTGTGCTAAGGTTGCTAAATAAAAAATTTTGAAGTACACAACAACAACAACAAATTAGAAATAAAAAGAGCCAGGAAACATTCCTTACACCTGATAAGTGGAGTATAGCTACCCTGCTTACAGGTAGTCCCCCTGTGGCAAACTCCTTATGTGCAAACTACATAGCATTTCTTCCCAAGTCTCCTCTAGTGCCTCCATGGCCCTAAGACATAATTACCAGTTAGTGGTTTTATTTCAGACTCTTCAGACTGATTGATGTGATTACTGACTGCGCTGTAAGCTATCAGAGTTCGTAGTGTGAAGCTGCAGTTGTGTGTTGCATGAGCACATTATGAGGAAGCCTCAAGGGATAAAATCTGCTAGGATCTTGTTGAGAGACGGTATGGAAAAACACAACCAGACCTATGGCAGCCTTATTGACTGAGCTTCCTGGGAGCAGTCCCTTGAGTGTGCTTTCTCAGAGTTGTACCCATGCAGTCTCTTAAAAAAGCCAAAGTGCTTGGCCCAGAACAGACCCAGGATGGGGAGAGGTGCAGGGAAAGTGCTAATAATGACAATCCGGGATCCAAGGCTTGAGTATTTGTCTCATCCCTCTTTGTTGAACAGTGTACTTGCACCTTGATGTTCCCAAACTAACTGGTTTCAAAAAAAGATATTTATATTTAGAAGGTATTTAGGTATTCTAGGAGTGATGATGGACTCCATCCTAGGAGTGTGCTTAGTGCTAATGGAACTGTGCTAGGATGATAGGAAGTGACTGAATATTTCTTTCTCGTCTCCTCTCTCCCCCCTCCCCAGTTATTAAAAAACCCACAACATTTGATGGTGAGGAAAATAACCTGAGAGGAAAAAACAATCAAAATATGCATGTGAACTTTGTTGGGAAAAGGAAATATACCCACCATTGTATTGTGACAACAGATCCCATTGTATTTCTTTGACATTCACAATGAGTTTGTCCAGTACAAAAACTGAAAATGAAAGAAGTCACCTTTGCTTCCTCCTAATTATTATTAAAGATGGTGCAATGCATTTGAAAATTCCATTACTGCCTTGTGACTTTATTATTTTCAGCAAAAAGAAACTGTACTAATAAAGATAACAAAGGTAAAAGAAATGCAAAAGCATTCTGCATGAATGGATAGCAGGGTAGAAATCAAAATGCAGCACCAATTTAGAACATCCTGCCTGAGCTCTCAGTGAAGGTCAATGGCATTCTCCTCTCCATTTGTGGGCTTTCATTTCAGAGGAACACAACTACAGAAGGAATGCATGGGTAGTCAAAATAAGATTGCAATAAACTCAGCTAGCCTTTTTTGATTCCCAGTTGAGGGCAGAACTAGCTACATTGATGCATTCTAGGAAATTTGAGCTCTATCTTGTGCTGTGTTTGATGGAGCATATTCTTAAGCACTAATGAAATACTAAAACTAGTGGTAGAAATAGCTGCAGCAAAAAGGTGGGTTAGACATGTCTAGTACTTGATGGGCGCAGAGGGTACTGGTAGTGATTGAAACTGTTGCATCACCAATGCTTCGCTCTGTTACCCAAAACAAGTCACACTGTAAACAAGCAACTTGTGATTATGCTAGTTCATAGGTAACAGTATGAATCTTTTGTATTCTAACACCTCCTCTGGCATTATTTTGGGTTTTCAGTGCCAATTGCTTAAGACAACATGACTAAATATAAATTCATTCCAGAAATGCACTTTGAAGTGTTCTGGAACTCGAATCTGCAATAGAATCAATATGCAGCCAAGTACCTACTACTAAAAGATTTACAGATTAACACAGTTAGTTTGACTGTTGGCAATCTGCACCTCTCTAACCAATCACTCTCAAGTCCTTAAAATAAGGCATTTACATCATAACGCTTTGCTAAATGTGGGTCCCAGAAAACAAAATATTGTGAACTAGCATGGAACCTCAGGGATTATCTCAACCACTAGTTACAAGCTCCTGAAGTTAGAAGTCCAGTGAAATATGCTTACGAAATAAATGTGATTCAAAAAACTCACTGAAGACAATCATCTGAATCATGAACTGTTGTCATGAAAAAGTAGCAATGACTTGTTCTTGAGACTTTTATTATAGAAAAAAAAAAGTCTTAAATGATGTATAACTATTTAAAGGGCCTAGTCATGTCCACTTAAAATATGTCCTACCAGCCAAATTTTCTCCTATGCTGCAGTAACTGCCTTGGGACTGGGGTGAGGAGTGAGGGTTAAAAAACACTAAATGCAATATAACTGGGCTTTAACATAGCATTTCCATTAGTAATCTATGAAAAAAAGCATATATTCTATTATCATATAGGGGGTGAAAAGGTGATTGCTTTTGCTTCCAAATTGGTTATTAAAGGGATCTATTTCTTTCGGATACGAGCTCTTTAGGAAAGACAGAGTGGGCTGAAGAGAAGGGAGTGTCGTTCTTTATGTCGGTGATCAACTCGAGTCCATGGAGCTTTGCCTGAGGAGGGATGAGGAGCTGACCAAGAGCTTATGGGTCAGGGTTAAAGAGAAGGCAGAGGAAGGTGATAGCATAGTGTGGGTCTGCTACAGGCCACCTGGCCAGGAAGACTGAGAGGATGATGCACTCTATAGACAGATAGAAGTGGCTTCACATTCACAAGTCCTGGTCTTCATGGGGGATTTCAACCACCCTGATATCTGTTGGAAGGACAGCACAGCAGCATGCCAGCAACCTAGGAGGTTCCAGAAGGGTTAGAATTAGATGATCTTTAAGGTCCCTTCCAACCCAAACCATTCTATGTTTCCACAGTTCTGTTCAATGCCTGATTACACTCAAATGCTTTCTTCATCATCTGGATGAGTTACGAGAGAATAAGTTTACATATTCAGGAATGATAATAACTGGGACTGAAAAGGGTAGGATTCATCACAGTGTTGAAAACTGAATATGGTTGAAATAACACAAGTAAATAAAAAAACAAACGTAAAGTACTACATTCTGGAAGGACAGATCAAATATAAGAGGTGGCATAAAATACATAAGATGTTTTACAGCAAAAGAGAAGGTGAGGAATTATAGAAGGTAATAGATATATTTTGAAGCCAGAATATGGTATCACTTCTTCAGGTGTACTGTATGTAGTGATGATGAAACTTGTCTGATGCACTCTCTTCAGTTTTGGGCATAAATTGGATAAGGGCAGAAAGTATCAACAAGAATGTTATTAGTGCTACAAAGATGGATATATTTGACATGGTGTCACAGATAGATATGTTTGACACAGTTTGATTTAGCAGCAATTTAAGATTTAATAATGAGATAAATCAAAGATCAATTTTAGCAGCATTTAATGATTAACCAACTTAAAATTTAACAAGTGATTTATTGAAGTATGTTGTAATAAAGCAGTATCTTAATTACAGATTCAAAAACGGTAAAATTGATGCTAACTTACTACAAGATACCTTAAATCAAAGTATGTATATATGTGCAAACATAAAAACATACAGACAGACAGAAATACTTGGATCCAGCGAAATATGTTGATGCCCACAGTCACAAAAGTAAGTGTATAAAATCAAACACCTAGATAGGTAGAGAGGTGGGTAGAAGAGGCTAGTCTATAGTTAAAATTTCTCCCTTAGAGTAAATACAATGCATCGCCATTTCTTGATGGGCAGAAGTTGAGACTTGAGGAGATGGTCTCACCCAAGCCTTATTTTTGCTGGTAAATGGTCCTGGGAGGCATCCTAGCTCAGAGGAGATTCTGGTCACAGCCCACTGTGATCCTGGAGAGCTCAAAGGGTCTCACTTAGGATTGCTATTTATAGGGTCCAAGATAATCAAATTTTGTCAGGTACTTCTCTATTTCATCCTAACTCAGGTGGTGTAATATTCTGGTTTGTGCACATGCAGAGCTTTCTAGATTTTAAGGCTCTGGTATTTTCTCCCCTTGGGCCACAACCCGAGTACAGGTATACCAAGCTATCAGAGAGTCAACTGATGATCACTATTATTCCCAGGTGATAAGGGGTGGAGTAGGTGCCTTAACACTCTGGTACACTGCCTTTCACCATATGTATTTGACTTTCCAATGGATTGTTGTGTGACCCAGGGAGGGGGAGTCACACCCTGTGTCAAGAAGCCCACCACACTAACCAGTGAAGAAAAGCAGATTGATTTGGTGAAGAATTCTTCCCTGGAAAGAGAATAAGAGGATGTATAGTTGAAAATACACACTACAACAGTCGTCCAGTATATGCAAGAAAGAAAAATCAAACACTCCTGTGGGTAGCCAAAGAAAAATTCTGAGCTTCCGAGTGTAATCAAGAATTGCAGCATATTATTTACAGAAAGGGAATGATTAGGAAATCTTCTCCATTAATTTTTTTTTTTTTTCAGATAGCTCCAAGAAGGGCTGCGAGGCATACTTGTCCTGCACCAAGGCAGAGAAATTTCTGATACACAGTCTCCGAAGTCCCTCCTAGCCCTATACTCCTAAACGTACACCAAACGTTATTTGTACATTGACAAAGAAGGTTTTGGTACAGTGCTTTTATATAAATTTGTTCAAAGCTGAACAGCCCTACACTCACTCTCTTCAGTGTCTTTTAGATGTTTCTGCTAGTTCTCCACAGAAGTCTAGGTACACAAATGCTTCTATGCTTCAAATTATATGTTTACTAGAATGTATGAATCTTGATATAACTATTGTGTTTATAAAAACTGTGTTTCTGTTTTGTTTATCTTGGTAACAGCGTACAAGGTACAGCGTTACGCTTTTGGCAGGTGGTAAGGAGTTCAGCGCACTAGCAAATACTTTGACAATCCAGAGCAAACACCAGCAAAGGTCAAAACCTGGTTTAATAAAATACATTGTTTAAGGAAGCAGTATCTCATTTTTGATGACCTCTACTTTTTTTTTTTTTTTAAAGACAGATTGCCCAATTCCTGTACCTTAGAGTTACTCCTAAAAAACCTGCTACTGACATATCCATGTGCCGTAAGGCACATGCGAAAACCAGTCTGGGCAACTGACATGTGACTGGTCAACTCACTACTTGCTGTAATTTTTTTCTGAAATGAAAAGGTAACCAAAGGGAGAAGTGGAAATGGCATTTGCGCTTTCAGCTTATCTTGAACTTCATGGACACTAAGTCATTCCTTTATGTGTAGCTATGAACTGCATACCACAAACATGATCTCCTAGAAAATAACCTCCAAAATCTCACTTTTGTAAAGCTCAGTTCCAGATCTCGTTTTCACCCAGGGCTGAACCAAATTTGAATTGTCTGCATTGACTTGATCTCTGTCACCCAGTCAGGAATGGCAGTCTTTTGACCAGTCAGTTGAAAGAATGAAAAATATCCTCTTTCCATGGCCCTGTAAGTTCAACTAATTATGGATTTTAAAAGCTTCAGAAGGGAGAGGTGGGACATAAATTCTTCTTGCACAGGATTTTTGATTAATCTACAGCCCTTCCTTAAATTAAACAATTCCATCACTAATGTTAGCTTCAATACTGTGGTAAAATACTTTACGGGGCCCAAAATAGGTAAGTACTTAAAAAAAAAAAAGTCTTGTGAACATAACAATAAAATACTATCAACTGCTGCATGGTAAACCCTGTGGCAGCTGTTTCTTCTGAGCAGAAGATATTTCCCATAAGAAATTAATCTCTCCTTAGAGGTAGCCTTACTCCCAGTGAAGACAGAGGCAAAATCTGAAACAAATTCACCACAGCTAGAATTGTACACCCACCTGTCGGAAACACGATCTGGCCAGCTCTGCACTGGCACTGCCCCAGTTACTGTAGCAGTACAAAATACACAGCCCTCTACCCTAGTTCACCCTGGTGATGCATGCAGAATAGGAAATGCTTGCAAGGGTAATTTAATCAATCTGGCCTGTGTAAGGCTGTCTTTATAATCTGGGATGCCGTGCCATGCCTCTGAATAAATGAGAAGTATGCTTCTGTTTTCTTAATTGAAACTGATTTTGGCGCACAGACTTCCATTACCAGACCATTCCCCTGAGATTCTGCCGAACCCAGGTGATGACAGCATTGCCAGTGTTGAGGTTTATTTCTGTGCAATCTTGCATAACATTGTCCTGTTGGGAAAGAGCCCCCAAACGGGCTTGAAAAAGTAACCAGTCCAGATAAAGAAAGAAAGCAGGCTTCAAAATCTGAATTCTGACTGCCAACTGCCAGCCAGTCTGAAACACTGCCTGATTGTCCAGGGTAGCCTGCAATTGTGTGGGAATACAAAGCTACACTTGTAATCTAGACAAGTGAATTGGCTGCTATTTCCCACACAATGATATGGATTTAGCTAGAATGCTCTCCACTGCTAACACAACTGAGGTAGAAACCTTTAACACTATCAGCCAACAGCCTGGATTTTGTTTTTCTTTTCTCCTTTTAAATGGACAAGTACCAAAAGACTGAACGGAAAATGAAGACATTTAAAATTGGGCACGTGCCTATTAATATTCAAAGTACATCCATTTGAAAAGGACAACCAATAATTAGTTTCTTTCTGCAGAACCTAAGATGTGGTAGTCCTTATTCTGATCACCTTCTTAAAATACTAGCCAAGTTTATCTTATCTCCCACCACGCTCTTTGCAACAGATCTTCCTCCAGCCCAGATAAATACCACCTTGCCCTACCCTTACCCATTCAAATATCATTTTCTGAGCTCATCTTTCTGTTCATCTCATGTTCCTTATCTCCTTTATTTCCATCCCTAGTTTTATTACTCCACTGAATCCAATCCAAGCTGCTTCTCTTGACTTTTTTTACATGCATCGCAGCCTAACTTCAATTTATGTGTCACTCAGAGTGGAAATGCTGGCTTTTACCTCACTGTCCATACCTGTCATCCTTGCCTTCATTTGGTATTGGTTATCTAAGATGCAATACTAAATACATCGGTGCAGTATCCAGCTTTTAGCACCTGGAAGTATGAAACTTTATTCCATAACAAAATTTTAAATTATAATTTAAATTATAATTATGAGAGAGCACTAATCTAACACACAAAAACTATTTCCAATAGTCTTCTACTGGCCACTGGGTTTAATTTGTTAGTTACTAAATAAATAGGACTGAGCTTACTAAAAACAATGATATAGTTAATATTTATAATTTTCGATGACTCCCGTTCTTCTCAGCTAACATCCTTGCTTGTGTTTATATGGTCATTATCAGTGTAGCACATGCACCTGGCAAAAAACTTTTTCTTGGAAAATGCTAGTTTGCCATTTTATTAAAGGTGTGATTAAGAACACATCCCTGAAAGCAATATACATCAGTTATTGATTATACTTAAGATTCAACCTTTGTTGAGTGCCATCATATTCTGTAATGATTTACATTTTTTTAAGGATGAGATTTGGTAGCTAGGATTCTTACTATGCCACTGGGAGGCATGGTGGTGTAAGAGTGAAGTCCTTGATTATTACTCTTTTGGAAGCAGTACCCAGAAAACATGGGCCCTTTTAATCTCTCCCACTCCATCCATGTGTATATGTATAAATACATTGATAGATAGAAATATAACTTCTCCTCCAGAATCTGAATCTGGATTAGTTGTGATTGGAATGTGCCTGAATTGCGGAAAGTTTAGCATGCTATTATCAACTGAATTACATTTAATAGATCTAAGTATTCTTCTTTAGATATTTATTCCAAATTTCTACAGTTGCAGAGGCCACAGACTAGTAAATTGACAGAACACCTAATATTTAGTCTAAATCATTCCCATGAAATACTTCTTTAACCTGTACTCATATATTCCCCCAAGCTTGTCCCAATGCTCACTAACTGTTAACATTAGCATTCCCCCTGTTGGAAAAGAAATCACTCTCAGAAATCTAAGCCCACCACTTCTTGTCTCATCTGTCATGGAGATTGAAAGCAAAGCAGTCTCCTTCCTTCTACAGCACCTTTATATATAGACATACATATATATAAAGGTTGCTACATTGTATCCTCTCACTCTTCTAATTGAAGAGCCTTGATCTTCCTAGATCATGCTTCCTATGTGTTCAACCACTATCTCAAGACTGCTGATTTCTCCACATCACTTTGCAACGTATGTGTTTGCCTGTATAACATAGGACCACTCTGGAAAATTTGGCATTAATGCATATAAATCCAACAAGCATTTAGATCCCCATTTGTCTTGTTTTAAAGTTTGTAGGACTCTTCACGTTGCCTTGAGCAGGGACTGTTTCAGACATCATTCATGGCAGCATGTGTGTTCAGCTTGCTTACTACAGGCATTCTGACAGATATGGAAAAGTCAAGATTCTTCTTTAAAAAAGGATCACATGCATTCTGTAATTATCTTTAGGGCTGAGACAACACATGAGGACAAAGCAGTAACCTTGGCTCAGACACGTACTGGTTTTGCTCTTTATGTCACACTTCAACATTCCTTTTCTTTCTGTGTAGTGTTTCATAGGTACCTGCAGTTCCTCTACAGTGAAGCTCAGAGCAAATCATCAACCCACAAATTAAACTTCCTTGGGGATCTGGTTAGCAGTTGATCCAGCAGTACATATAGAAACTCTTTAGTTGATGGAAAACCTAGTTTACAGAATCTATGTATTTTCTGAATCATGAAGTCAAGAAGATTAATTAATGCAGTTGTAATCTGTCGATGAGGCTTAACATCTAGTAGTACAGTATTTCCTACAGTTGAAAGTGAAAAATAAGTTACAAAAAAAGCTAACTTTACTTGATTTAAAGAGTTTTAATTGATTGAGGTGCCAGCCATTTGTGTTCTTTTTTTTTCCTACTTCGTAAGAAAATATGTGAAAGACAGAAAGACCACCTAAGATTAGACATAGGCAGGATATGTAAAAAAGGAAAGTAGAACTCAGCTTTAACCTTGATCATATACATAAAAGTCAAACTCATCCCTTTAACTGTATAGAGGCCAATTTAAACAAAAACAAAAGAGTAAATTAAATCCTCAAATAACAAACTTAAATAAAGATTCATTTGATAGTGACCATGAATGAAAACTGAAGGTAAACAGCAGACATCATTTGATGAGCTGCAGGAATTAACATCTTGGACTAAGGTCCTTATGGTTTTAAATGCTTTTTTCCAACTCTGTATTGGAAGGATTTAATTGGGATGGAAACCAGCAAATCACTGCAACAATCAATGCAGCTGACAGCATCCATAGAGGACCTTTTCTTAGCTTGAAAGGTGTTTATAAACACAGCACCAGTCAATTTATTTTACTTTCCATACATTCCATTATCTTAATGTTGACTTTCACCTGCAGGAATTCATCACACATTGCATGCTGTGAAATGAGTTAGCCAAGCTGCATCTTAAATAGGAAAATTATCGTGTTTCAACTGGAGTGAGAGATCAAAATAGATGGAAAAAACTGTAAATGACTTGGAAAAGTAGTTCTGAATACTACTTTGCTGGTCAGGATGCACCATTTGTGCATTCTATTTTGGACCACTTCTATACAACATTTTAATACATGGGAGAGGGCTACTTATTAGAAACTGATTCTAGCCAATGTTGACTCTAGTCCAGGAGCAAATTTAAGTATATCTTCATGACTCAAACTGTGAGGTGCTGAAGCCATGACTACAGTTTAGGAAGCCAGTTGGCCACAGTTCATGTCTGCAGAAGCCAACACAAACCACAATACTAGCTTGCTAAAACAAAATAGGTATAAAAAGAACGGATTTTAAGCATATAAACATCTAAAACATCCTTCCTCTGGAGTAGATGGTGCTATAAGCAGTCAACTCATTCACCAAATTGCCTGACATAACCAGGATATGATTAGGATGGACAGGGAAGGCCATGTTTTCACATTGGCTTTGATTAGAGAATTCTGTCAGTCCTCAAGGACAGAAACATGCTGTTGCCCAGAGGGGGATTTCATAAAGTTCAGTGACAGAAACTCTTTCTTTAATGGGAATTTATGCTAACTGAAGTGGTGTATGTGCTGTCCCATGCACACTTGAAATCCTTTCATAATTAGGCCCAGGGAAATCTCCATAATACAGGCAAAACTGTTTAAATAGAATTGGATGGCAGGGCCGGTTGGGGGAATTATTAGCTTATTTGTATAAAATTCAGCACATATGCATATAAAGGAAAGAATGCTGAAGTGATCTATTGACAAATACAAAACAAAACCATTCTATATTTTTCAGATCTCATTTGCAAAAGGATGTACTTGCCATAATCTCCTTTCCAATTGTATTCACAGCCAAGACACTGCTTTGAAAGACACAAGAATCAGGGTCAGCTTCCACCCATGCCATCTTTGGGTAGGGCCTCATTCAGGGGCCTCTGCTGACTGAAATGTGCTGAAATGAATGTCTTCCAGCCTTTCTAGCTGCAACTGTTAAACTTCACATATGTGCTCAGAAATGTTGAAACAATGACTCCTATTTCATCCACAAAGAGGAGAGTGTCATCACAAGCTATCTGTAGACATCCACTCTTTTTCTTTCTATCCTGATAAAGATGTGATAATGATCTATCCCTAAGATGCCTACCCTCTGTGTACAATCTTTTTGCAGTGGCAACCCAACTCCTTATTCCTAGTAACAGAGACATTAGAAGCTATGATGATCAGAATTCCAGTTCAGAAGACTACCTGAGGCTGGCTGTGATACCTGCTTTTGTATTTAAGACTGATCTTCTACCATATTTTCTTAAAATAATTCCAGCTAGCCACTCTCCACCCTTCATTGCTATTTGACCTTCTGAAGTACTGCGGGAAATAAGGAACTTTTCTGCTCTAAAATATCTGTGGAATTTAGGTCAGACTAGCATTATACTACAAATGCTATGAAATGACAGAAGGCTTGCTTTCTCCACCTAGTGGCTAAAATACAAAGCTAATATTCTGTACTATACAAGTGCCTTAAGGAAAAAAGCAAAATAAAAAATAAAATTATAGAAGATAAATCCCATGATTCCATAATACTTTGGGGGCTTCATTTTATCTGAAAAACTGACAAGGTTTTATTATCCCCTCACCTCAATAAAAGAAATTTTGCCTTTTCAGGAAAATTGGGGGACATGGATTTTGGCCCTCATTGAAAGCTGCTAGGGCAAGATCTCTGTAGGTTCAAATCATCAGTTTTCTCACGGAAAAGGCACAGTGCAAACAATTCAGCTTGGTATTGTGACACTGAGATCTGCCCAGATATATGCTGCAACACAAGAGGAAGAAATGCAAAGGCAGTATTTTTCTTACATTTGTGCTTTTAAGCTCACTGCGGGCTAGTCTTCCTGGCTGCCATAAAGTAGAAAAGCCCAAAGCACACAGTCAGGTTGGCAAGAGTTCCCATGGCCCAGAAGAGCAGGCTAGAGGTTATGAAGTCATAGGAAGGCTGCAGCCACATGATTTCTTTGTTATGTCCTGTAGATTTACAGTAATAGGAGCTCTACAGCTGTACTCAGTGAATACCTTCAACAGGATTACCCTTTTTCTGGGTGATCTATCTGCTTATATTGGATTTGCAGGAACATTATATGCTTGATCTAGTCCACAGGATCCAAACTGGTTGTTTCACAATTGTAGACAAAGTTCACTGTGCAGGCAATTATTTTCCAAGGCCAAAAAAAATTGATACAAGGTAATAAGAGTACTGATGGTCCCTATCTAGAATGTAAAATAATCAATGTACCAAGTCACCACCCTGCAAAGTCGTTTGTACTAGACTGCCCTTCTTTCTCAAACTCCAAGCAGCAATATATACCAGTATCATCTGCTGGGGACAGCTTACAGAAAACAAACTTTGAAAGTTAAAATACAGAAAGAATACAAACCCATATGTGGTTCCACAACCTGTCATTTACTTTGAGACACAAAAGGGAAACAGTCTCTTGTCTGATTACCTTAAGGTAGGATCTCACCTAAATCTGGATACCTCAAGCTGGACTTCCAAATGCAGCATAGTCTCCCAAGGCTCTCTTTGTAATCAAAGGAGATAAACAGGTGCCACTGCAGAGTGACTTATCTGGCCTTTCTCAGAGCTTGGATCAGGATGATCTGCACTGGCTTCTTCAAGGTCTGTCTCCCTAGAAGAGACCTAGGAAGACTAGCTCAGAAACAAATCATCTCTAATGTGGGGTGCTAGAGTAGGTTTGAATCCCAGACTACTAACACTGGAATTTTCAAATGCTACATGCTTTACTTTTTAACCTAAAGAGCCACTAGCTTCTCAGAGTGGGTAAGACTCAGAGTGAGTGTTTTATTTTCAAGATCAAAAGTCCAGTCAGAATATTTTACATTTTAGAAAAGAATGGGGAGACAGGGAGGGAGAGGAAAATTTCTATTAATATTTCCTCCTCCATCAACTAATCTAATTGGCTTTCAGTTTTGCAAAATTAAGAGAGGCAAGAGACTGAGGAAATGCTGAGATAAGTTTTCCCACTTTCTAACAGCCCAGTCCAGTGAATTCTAAGGTATTGCAGAAGCAGTCTGACTCAGCAGCTACCCACTACTTATTGACACATGCAGATTTGGATGGAGATCACAAACCCCCCACCCACTGTGTTATAAGGGGCATGGCTCTGGAAAAAGAATCTCTACCATCTCTCTGGTAATCACAGAATCATACAATGTAT
>VZZY01009012.1:292-20030 GCA_013400335.1 Eurystomus gularis | reverse complement strand
ATATGATGAAGGCATGGCCCAGGTGCCATGGCATTATGCGTGCATGAAGAGGTATGCACCAATGGGACTGGCATGAGATGTGACAAATAAGAATTATTGCATCTCCTCCTTCTCGTAGGGCACCTGCAATGGGAATGTCTCTTCTTCCATCTTCGCCGTCTACAAGGCTCAGGTTATTTGTTCATCCCCTACTTACCAGTGCTGAGACCTGCTGCTGTGTTGGCGTTCTCATACTGTTCCACAAAGGACTTAAAGAGGCACAATTATGTGTTTCTGTACTTCTGCCCCTCTCATGTCTTTTATCAGTAGGAAAGCGGGGAACATGACACAAAAGATAAATGAGGATGGTGCTTGATGACGTCAGTTAATCAGTCAGCTATTTTTGAGTACTGACTGACTAGTCACTAAATTGCAGGCTAAAAAGTCCTCTCATACAGACACGTACCAATCTGGCTGACATACTCTGGCTGCTGAATGCCGTAGTATTTGCATGCACTTGTGCACTATATACCTAATTTAAAAATTTCAGTCTTTATCAAGATTTTACTTAAAAAATTACAGGAAACGTCATAAAGGAACTCAAGAGAAACTGAAGTAAACATCTGGTTATAATTCTGAAAATGTACTCCAAAGGAGCAGTTTAAAATATGAGACCATTGCAAAATACTCCAATTTTGCATCTGTTTTAAACAAAATTAGACAGATGTAAATTTAAAAAATGCATAACTGTACAATTGTTCTAATTATTTATCTATATGCTAGCACACCCGAAAAGATTTTGTCCCTAAGCTTGCTTTAGGTCGAAAGAATGTAACGTGAGCTAAAGATGACCGTAGCCCTATGGTCCCTACAAGCCCTTATTTACAAATCAGATAACATAAATATCTATTACAAAAATATTACCAGTGGGAGGGGAAAAAAAATCAATAAAAAATAAATGTGTGCATTGTATAAAAGACTACCATGAGTTGAAACACCTTCAGTTAAACATATATATAACATACATCACATACAAAAGCTATTAATCCAATTTAACAACATCCAATGCATTTATACTAAGGAACTGCTAAAAAGCACTAAATGGAATTTACTGAGATGAATAAAAAGCACAATTACCAACTAGACTTGGGAGATTCCAGTTAGTAAATGAGGCTGTGAAATTGCTTTGTGTTAAAAGAATATTAATGGCTATGCTAGCACTTGACTAATATTTTACGGTGCAGGCTGTTACTAAATTAGACCCTTTGCACGTCTTCCTGTAAAGTCATTTAGTTATACTTGGAATACTTTTTTTTCTTTGCAGCATTTTTAAGAGTTTGCTGTGTTTTGGTAGTTCCTAATCCTGAAGACTTTTCTTTAAGCTGAAGCTACCCTTGTTACTTGTTTCTTGCAGAGAAGTTGGCAATAAAAGAGGGCTGGGGGTGAGCTGTTGTTTCAAAGGTGACGGAAAATGCTCCCTTTTGGCAAGTGGTGAGAGCATCAACTAAAATAATCAACTAAAATAATGCATGTGCAGTGTCATAATAGTGTGTTTTAGTCTGTTAACTGTTAACTGTTAACAATGAGAAGAAGTTGTGTGAATCATGAATCAAACTGGGCAAATGTAAAGCACAGTCCTTCCACCCAAACTCTGGCCTCCCTCCAAGGCTGAAACTGCAAAGGTGTCTTTGGACACATCTTCTGTGATTATGTCTATGAAGCAAATCTCCAGAAAATATAAATAAATTAAGGCACGTAAAAGTCCTGCTATGCTCCAAACTGCTCAAGTATTTAAGTGAGAGGGTGTAAAGTTGTATATGTGTATATGTGCAGGCTCTTCAAGTGTGATTTAAAATAATATATAAACTTAATACAACAGTGGATAGTGATAATAAGTGTTATATCCTTAGTGTCAACGGCCAATGAGCAAAAATAAATGCCCTCTGAATGAGAATTGTTGTGCTCTGTGAATTTATACCATATTCAGTGAAATTTTAAGGCTGTTTGGCCTTCACCTTTCCCATCATTGCCCCATTGAGCAAAAACCCACTGTAGTGTGTGGGAAAGTATTTGGGATGCAGCAGAACTATTGCATAACGGAATAAGATCTCAATACCAAACTTTCATACACCTGCACACAGTCAGATTTGCCATGTTGAAAACTGGTTAAGATTCATTTACTCTTCTCAACTGTCAAGGTTTAGGGTCAGGGCTGTCCTCTAGACCTATAGCAGATGCTCTCTGTTAACCTCTCTCACTTCCCAAAGGGGAAGAGAAAAGGAATAAGAGAGAGAGATTTATGGAGATTTACTTGGAGTAAAAGCGAAATCCACCGTAATGTACTGAGTCGTTATTGCTAACAGAAGCATAGCTCTTCTGTAACAGCAGTAACGTTGGTCTCAACTGGGGGAACACGGCAGGAGGTTCACGGAGTGCTCTTCCAGCATGCTGGGGAAATGATCCCTGGTGAATGCCCAAATGCGGCTTGAAACATCAGAAGTGCTGGTACTCAGATCATCTGAAGCACCAGTTACAAATATATTACAAGGATGTATACGCTCAAAGCTGCTGTTATATGAAGCATGTCATCTGTGTAGCCCAGAGGAGAAGAATTAAATTGTGCAGTCCTAGTTAGAAGCTGAATGGATGCGCTAATACTTGGAGCTGAAAGGGATGAAATGTAATAACAAGCAGTAGGAAACCAGCTCCGGCCTTTCCTGGGCCATTTCCACACCCTAGAATAAACCTAGCTTGCCACCATGGGTTACGTTAGGTAATGGAAACACCGAACCCCAGAAGTGGAGGGTGGTCAGCCGAGTTGATTGAATTTCACATTATGAATAGTGATAAATAAACCCTGCACTACAGGGGAAGCTGGAGCTCCAGCTTTCCACTCTAAAATATTCTCGTAGCTCTAAAACCTCCAAGGCTTGAGCCGGCAGAGGCTCCTGGGCGGGAAAAGTGCTCTTTTATTCGTCCCATGAAATCCCATTCAGGTTCTGCTGCCATGTGAATAGCTGATAATTGCCATTTCCTTTCACTCGCTGTGTTCCCCAGGAAATCGCAGCTGGCTGCCAACCCCGCCGAAGGAGAGTAGGATGGAGAGCGGCATGGCGGCAGCTGCAGGCAGCACAGCTGCCCTGGGAGGAGCGTCTGGGAGATGCCACGTCACCTGCATGGGGTGCGAGATCCCACAGAGAAGGGTTTGAAGAAGGACTGAGATGAGGGACTTCAATGACACTGACCAGCTCAATGGCTGATCACAGTTTCCCTTCCTTTTCTTGAAACTACAACCTTCGTCAGCTGCTGACTGAAAGAAAACTTAGAATTCTAGAATTGTATAGGTTGGAAGAGATCTTGAAGATCATCAAGCACAACCATTAATCCAGTATTACCAGGTCACCACTAAGCCATGGCCCTCAGCACCACATCTACATGGCTTTGAGACCCCTTCAGGGATGGGGACTGCACCACTGCCCTGGCCAGCCTGGGACAGGCCTTGATAACCCTTTGTTGCATGAGGATGCAAACCTGATCCTATGAGGAATTGTTCCTCATGTCCAACCTCCCCTGGTGCAACTTGAGGCCATTTCCTCTTGCCCTATTGCTTGCTCTGTGGGAGAAGAGCCCTTCCCCCACCTGGCTTCAACCACCTTTCAGGGAGTTGTGCAGAGCCAGAAGATCTCCCCTGAGCCTCCTTTTCTCCAGGCTCAACACCCCCAGGTCCCTCAGCCGCTCCTCACCACACTTGTGCTCTAGACCCTTCCCCAGCTTTGTTGCCCTTCTCTGGACACGCTCCAGCCCCTCAAGGTCCTTCTTGGAATGAGGGCCCCAGAACTGACGCCAAGATTTGAGGGCAGCCTCCCCTGTGCTGAGTTCATGGGGATGATCCTTGTCCTAGTCCTGCTGGCCAGGCTAGTGCGGGTACAAGCCAGGATGCTGTTGTGCCACCTGGGCACACTGCTGGCCCATCTTCAGCAAGTTACTTCAGGAATAACAAAGGCCAAGACATTTGCTGACGTATAAAAGAAAGGAAGGTTTTTGCAGTTGTGAAGAGAAGTTCTGGGACTGGTGGTAAGGATGAGTTTTTTGTCATATTTCTTTCTTTTTTGCAGCTATAATAATAGACTTTCTCTTGATTTTTCTCTTGAAAAAGATACTTACGTGGCAAAGTGATTTAAAATAAAAAATAAAAGCACTGTTTAGGTGAAAGTTGAGCACTTAAAACTTACCTACCATCATCCATAAAACTTCAAAGTCCCTTGTGCTTGTTAGTAAAAAAAAAAAAAAAAGAGAAATATTTGAGCGCACTTTTCAAAGAGTTCTCCCTTCATCAGCCAGTAGATACACTGGACACCCTAGAAGTCCAAATTAAGTTGCACGGGCAGCAAGACATCTGGCATTTCATGCATCATGGCTTTCATGCGCTCAACTGAACATGGTTTCATTTGCAAGGCTAACATGGGGGGATTTGCAATTAATATGTGTATTTCCACACGCGGAGGCACATATAGATGTAAATGTTTGGGTGAGCTTAGACCACAAGCGATGTCTGCCATGCAAAGCAGTGGAAACGGATTATTCACTTCACTAGGGCAGTTCATAAGGGTGGCTTAACACAAATGAACAGCAATGATAGAACATTATTATTGCAGCATGGGCATTGCATGATAGAAAAGGTGTGTAGAAAGCATGTGACACAAAGGCCTAACGGCACAGTTTCTGCTCAGGCAAAATTTCCATTAATGCTTTCAAAACCAGAGGAAGGCATTGACCCATTAATACTTACCACTACTGTAGCTTCAAGGAACAATTGGAGGACTGGGCTATTATGCAGCACTTTCCATCCCACAAAAATCGCCTGCTGCTTTCCAGATTATACCTATTTACAGGTAGATAGACAATACTTTATCCATGACAAACCTAGTGACCTGTGGGGTAGAACTCAGTGGAAGCCCTGCACACCAATTTGGAAGGGCAGCGGTGATCCTGGACCACCACGTGACGGTGTCAGCCGAGGATTGTTGAGTTTAATGAAAAAAATAAATATAAAAATCAGACTTTTAAGGAACATAAGCATCCTCAGCTTTTATCCTAGCCCAGATGTGGCATCACCAGGCAGGGATGTTCACCCAGAGCAGCAGTGGGAGCCCGAGTTTCCCTCCAGGTTGTGTCACCCAGCTGCTGGGTAGGACGGATGCAGCGTTTATGAGATCTGACAAGATATCAACCCAAGGTGACTCTGCAGTGAAAACACTTGTGAGCCGGCATTCTTACGCACGGCAGCCTGCGTACACTCAGGGTGAGAGCATGATATACTTCTTGCAATTAATGTTTTACACAGCAAATAATCTCGATGAAATCAACGAGACAACCCGTGGCATTAAAGCGTTTTTTAACATGGGCAAGAATATCACCACCAGGCTTTGGCTTGCTTTGTGTCTGAGGCACTGAATCCCATGAATGACAAACAACAAACAAATCCAGGGATCATGTTCACCTACAGATGAAAATATTAAATTAAATCCTTACAAGCAGCAGTATCTTTCCTGGCTAAGCTTCCTCATGGCAAAAATCTGATGGGCTCTGACGAATAAAACTCCAGTTCCGAGCTAAGGCCACATATGCTTCTGGGTTACAGGAAAACCTCGGACCCAGACTCATCAGGAAAATGCTAAGAAGCACTTCACCATGGCATCCTTGGCTGTTCAAACTGAAATACAAGAAATTGCAGAGCATTATGTTGTAATGTTCCTACTGACAGGTGCAAGTCTACAGCCTTTGAACTTAGAAATGAATCATTTGACTTTTGCCATTATCTCTGGAAAGGTTTCACAATGATAACTACAGAAGGAAGAAAAAATAAATAGCATTCAAAACAGTGAAAAGGTAAGACTTGATAGCCGTTAGCTACTAATGGAAAAAGTTCAGCAGGGGCATGATGTAGCCAACAACTTGTATTTTAACATATTGATAGTGAATCCCAGCATAACCAGTCAAAGCAAAGTCAGTATGTTTTCTTTTGTCCCTGCGGAGATCTAAATCAATACTGCTGGCATTATCCATGTACACCTATACGTATATATATTTCTGAATTCCAAAATACTCTTGCATCATTTTACTCTCATTTCAGATTTTTAACACCGCGAGGCACATCTCCATTCTTCCAATCAATTTATTCTGTTAGTGTTTTTCAGCATTTTAAATCCCTAAGCTAAGTCAATAATGTTGATTACTTACTATAAGCACTGTACACGCCATTCTAATACAGGTTATTAGCAATTTGACATCCTCATCTATATGCATTATTCCACTTGGAAAATTAAATGAAACCCTTGATTCAGACTCTGAAACACTTAGAAGTAATGATCCTGTTTACTGATTGTCTGAAGTTGTGGTTTTCAAGCACTATTTAATAGAGGAAGCAAAAAACACTATCAAGTAAAAAGGAAGCATCTAAGTAACTTTAGGAAGCATTCATATTCTATGAATAACTGACGTTCATTGTGTTTTTCATTGTTTCATACCTCTGAGACAGTTACCTAACACTGTTAGCTTAATACTGCTTCAGATTTCTTACAATTCAGAACATGAATCTAATAAACTCAAAGTAATGGGCTTCGTGAAGAAGATTGTGACCAGCAGCTTGAGGGAGGTTCTTCTCCTCCTCTACTCTGTACTAGAGAGGCCACCTCTGGAGTCCTGGGTCCAGTTCTGGGGTGCCCAGGTCAAGAGAGACAAGGAACTACCGGAGAGAGCCCAGCAGAGGCTCTGAAAATGCTGAGAGGACTGGAGCATCTCTGTGCTGAGGAAAGGCAGAGAGCCTTGGGACTGTTGAGCTGGAGAAGACTCAGAGGGGATGTGATCAATAGCTAAAGGGCAGGGGTCAAGAGGATGGGGCCAGACTCTTGTCAGTGGTGCCCAGCAACAGGACAAGGGGCAACAAACACCAACAGGAACCCAGGAGGTTCCATCCGAGCAGGAGGAGAAATTTCTTTGGTGTGAGGGTGTCGGAGCCTGGCCCAGGCTGCCCAGAGAGGTTGTGGAGTCTCCTTCTTTAGAGAGATTCCAAACCCACCTGGACATGGCCCTGGGCACTCTGCTCTGGGTGACCTGCTGGAGCAGGGGGGTTGGACAAGATGATCTCCAGAGGTCCCTCCAACCCCACCATGCTGGGATTCTGATTCTGTGTAAAAGAAAATGTAGTACTCAACAACATTATTTTGCCAGAATCCCTTTTCAGTATTGTTTGCTTATTAGTCTGTAGCCGATAACAGCTCTTTTTTATTAAAACAAACTGGAAATGGAACTGGAGGAGGTTAGGAATGCTATGAATCATAAGTCCAAAGAAATGCAAGAAGTTACTTCTAGACCTCTACTAGTGACAGCAGGTTGAAGAAGAGCAGTAACATAGTGATGGGCAAAGCTTGGGAGTACAGCGAGCATCTAAGGGTGAGGATGACACGATGTCTGTGCCTGGTTAGGGCTCTGCTCAGGACCACTTTAAAGAGAGGGGCCATCTCATGGTGACTGCATGGGTATGAAGGAACCAGCCCAAGGCACAAAATTTGGCCGGTGAATCACAGGTTTAGTTCTAATTTCAGATGTGACACAAATTAGGCATTACATTGTTCTTTGGGCGGTAGTGTGAAGGGAAGACAGGCTGTCGACAACATCAAGGGTATTTTGTTGTTAGTAAATGGTAGTGAACAACAGCAAAACAAGAGAAAAGTGGATTTTGGAGGGCAGATGATTTGGTTGGGTTTTTTTGTTTCCCTTTTCTACTAGAATCCAGTTGGAAGTCTTGGTGAACATGGTACTTTTAAGTGGTTCATCTCTATTCAGATGATATTATTTCAAATTCAAATGTATAAGCATAAATTCAGGGAAATTCATTCTCACATATCCACAACCTTTCAAAGATTTTTCTCAGCCATTACTACATTGCAGATAGTCGGTTCACTTCCTGATCTAAATCTCTCACTTGAGATTTTAAATGTATTATTTACCACAGAAGCATCATGAATTTAGTACTTGTACTTATTAGCATAGAATTAGAATAGATCTGAGGAAAACAATTGAGAGAATTAGAAATATATTGCATACTAACTTTAGACAGTGTAACGAGTAGATGCTGAAAGCTTGTTTGATGGCATATTTTTATTCAGAATTATTTTAGGGATTATCTAAGAGCTGTACTGTGGATTATAAAAAAAGAGTCATTGCAGTTTAATTTAGCCCTATGAACATGTGAAAGTGTTTCAGACAGGTGAAGTATACTGAGGGATGTCTTAAGCTACCACTCCAGGGACTGCGAATAAAAAAAAAAAGTCAGTTGCCAAGAGGAGTTGGCATTTTACTAAGGCTGGATATAATTGTACTAGAAATCTTGAGGATACTTTGAAGCAGTCTTAAGAGAGGATATTGCCTACTGGAATTCCTCCTCAGTGCAAGTTTCACTGCAATTTATTTTAGATCAAATATACTCGTGACATAAGATTATACTCTTGCTCTGGATATGTATATTCATTTTACCAACTGAAGTTGTTGGGAGCTACGTACACTTGTTTCTGTGCCAGCTGACCTACTTTATGGGTTCGTGTCTTGCTACTGGAAAATAGTCGCAAGAGCCAAACCAAGCTTTTTATGATGGACACGCACTGGGCTGCAGGTCCATTTGAACTGACTGCCCACCAGCTCATGTATTTTTAGTGTTTCTGTTGGACTTTGGTGTTGCCTTTCTGTGGTTTCTCTGTCTCATTTGCTGCACACAGCTCCTAACCCATGCAAAGCAGAAGTTAACCCCAGGACCAGCCTTAACCCTTCACAGCACCCCAGGAACACATTTATGGACATTGGGGCTTACAGTAAGGTGCAGCCAGAACACATAGATCTTCTCTGTCTCAGTTCCCGTCCATAAAATAATGATAAAAGCTCTGGAACTTTTATTACTTTTCCGAAAAAAAGAATCCCGTGTCTGCTATCACCCTTCTCTTTTTCCCCAGCCTTTCTGTTTCTGAACTCTTCCTTTATTTAATGGTCAGTAAGAGAGTCCCTTCTTCGTGAAGTTGCCATCCCCTTTGTCAGGTAACCCTTGCTAATCAGCCTGTTGAAGGCTCTGTCACTTATCAGCACAATTGAGCAGACTGATTTTCCTGCTCTGACCAACTATTTTATCCCAAGAGACTGTATCTGAATCAGTTCTAATGATCCTCTCTTATTGACTGTTGATCTTCAACTGCTGATTCTCTGACAAGTGCAATAATTTCTCCTGATGCCCCCTAAGCTTATATCACACAACATAATCAAGTTGACTCAGAAAATGGGAGTTGAAACCTGGGAAAGAACATATGCAAACACACATCTGGAATAAGCTGACCCTGCCATTTAATTATTCTGTGATCTGAGCCAGAAATAGCTCTATATGACTGGAGAACAGTAAATACAAGAATAACAATGACCAGAGTGATTCTTTGTCACACCTCAGAGGTGTGAAAGCATGCAGAATAAGTTTTGAAAGCAAGAATAATGATGTTGTGATACAGGCAAAACGAGCACAGAATACAACACTGATTTACTGGCGGTTATTCTAAAATACAGCTGTATGCTGGAGGGCAGGAGTTCTGCAAAAACCCATCTTGCTTAATATTTCATCTGCTGCCTTGTGGAGGATGCAAATCATACCATTCAGAAATTGGGAGAGTTTTGGATCCTGGTAGGCAAGTCAACCCTAAGACTACTGAAAGAAAAGGCATAAAGCTTAAATAACACCTGACTCTCTCTCTCGTTCTGGTTTTTTTTTTGTGTGTGTGTTTTTTGTTTTGTTTTGTTTGTTTGTTTGTTTTGGTTTTTTTTAAAAAAATAATATCACTGAATAAAAACACTCAGATGGATATAAGTGACATGATTTCTAATCTCTCTGTTTTCTTACTTCTACCAAGAACAAGATCTCCTATCACCACTGAATGCTCTGACCACTAGGTTAAAAAACTTAAGAAAGCAGATGATTCTCAAGCTATTCCATGTTTATAAAAAGTGTTTTCAACATGAACTCAATCCAGCCTGCAGCAAGTGCCAGAATTTGTGACTTCTGTATGAACATCCCATCCACACAGCTGAAGAGTTACACTCCTTCCCTTGGATGCCAACATTTTTGGTGCAACTGGTAATTATAAAAGATTGTGTAAGTTTAGTGAAAAAAAGAGATCCAATGACAGCACGGCAATAGAAATACTCAAATACTGAATTTTCAGTACTTCAAAAAACCCCCCAAAATAAGACTTTAAGACCTTATCATCGTCTTTGTGTGTTGAAAATCAAGTGTTTGTAGCTAAGCAGTCTCCAGCCAAAAATAATATTAAGAAACATCTCATGAAACCTTTCAAAGTGATTGCATTTGCAGAGGTTCCTCCCTGTGTTAAATACTCGCAGCTAGAAGTGATAAGGAGATAAAGAGCTGATTAAATCCTGACTCAACCGCGAGCCTTGCCAGGAGGGCAGCACAGACAAGTGCTCTCCTAGGCTTATTCCTGCCTGCCTATCAGTGGCACCAAGCCAGATGCCATCAGTGGCACCGTTTTGTCAGATACTTAGCAGAGAGACTGCCTAGGCTTTGCTGTTTATACATTAAGTATCGGTTAAGGTACAGTATGCAACTATGCACTCCACTTATCTTTGCTTCAGAGAGATTGACACAGTGAATTATGAAGTCAAACCCTAGGCTAGAAGATGCCTATAAAGATTAAGTCATTTCATTCTTTTCCAAACAATTAGCAGCACTAGACTGCTAAGCGGAGATCAATCGTAATTGGGGAACTGAGAGAGGGCAATAAACAAATTACTAGTCTTTTCTCTGAAGCCTGTTGGTTTACAGACTCGCTGTTATTTAATCCAGAAGCTCAGTAGATTGTAAATTATCCATTAGAGTTGTCACTGGCCCCTTGAAAAGGATTTACTTTACGATAAAGGTACAAGAAAGGAAATCTGCCTGGCTGTTTCAGGTGAAATAGGATAATTCAGGATAATTCAGCTGATTCATCATCATCATTGTCACGTCTGTACTGCCGACTTCTAGAGGATGGTCAAGAGGTTTGGAGGTTTTGCCCAACAGACATCAACATTTGGATTTTACCAGCTTAGGAAGGAGGCACCGGGTGTCCTCTCTATCTTTCAGTACCCATTGTGTTATTTATTGCGAGAAGGAATGAAAAGTGACCAATGGACTTACCCATTCACCAGAAAAGTGAGATAAGCAGCTAATTACAGCACTACAAAAATTATTTCTTTTCCACAGCCAAACCTGAAGCTTTAATAATCTCCTTCCTGGAGACTAAAATATACCCTGGAAGTAGTCAGGGCTGCCTAACCATGTGGCCACAGCCCATGCATGGGACACATTAGATGACATTAATGGGGTTGGAAGGACCTAGAATTCAGCCTGCAGAGCTCACTGCAGCCTTTGGAAGGATTTACGAGCCTGGGGTTTTTTTTTGGATGGGTTTATTTTTTATTTTTTCATCCAACTTGGGTAGCAAGGAGGAGAAATACTGTTTTTGCAGCAGGACAACTGTCCATGTGGTAGTGTATTAGGATATCTGCATACTGCAATGAAGTCTGAAGCATAGACACGCACAAAGATAGTTATTTAAATGAAAGAGACCTTATTCTTTGCCTATCCACTATCCCAGTGCAATAGCTACAAAGCAGAGGAATTAATGTTTTTCTTCTCTTCTAAATCCCCTCACTCAAAGGATGAAAGATGTTAAAGAGACTCTTTGTTTTGTTTTCAGCTCTTTTTATTTCACTTGTATATGTTGGCAGCTGATAGAGCCCCAAATCTTGTCAATCCCAGTGTGCTAGGCACAGAAGTATAAAGAAAATTACAATTCCTACTCAGAAGAGCTTAAGGAAAAAAATCTAAAGGACAAGACATGGACAAGACAGCAATATCGCTAGTCACAAAGCTTTTGCACTCAGTCCCAGAAAATAATGAGAAACAGTAAAAAACCCATGATATTTAAAACGTTGTATGTATACTACAGTTTTTGAATCCAACTTTCCAGGACTTTTAACTGAAATAATAATGACGAAAAACCAACTGCACCAAAACCCAACTTTCTTTGAATTAAGAGTAGAAATCTTATATTGATCATGGGATTTGTGTGAGTGCATAATCTTAAAGAAAGCATTGAATAGAAAATGGATCTTTTTTTTTTTTTAAAGAAAATTAGAAATATTTAGTCACTGCCCAGCAACTTATCTGTTTCCACAAACACTGCTACAATGCCCAGAAAGCAGTAAAATAGGAGGAAAAAGAAATATGGTACATCAGAGGATATAAAGGAATAAAATACAAATGCATTTACACTGTTGGTTTCTTCCTGGAATTTGCCAGAATTTCCTCATTGACAGAATTTCCAGTAACCCAAAATGATGTAGCTACAAAAAGGGCAGGTAAATTAAAGAACTAGAATGTGTATCTGGTATTTACTTTTCTGGTTTGTCTAAAAGGCATGTAACATGTCTTGTCCTCAGAAGTCCTATGGCTGTTTGGATCACCAACTGACGCTAAAAATTCCATTTTTCAGTAGCAATTAAAGAGTACAGCCTATGAAAACCCAGAAGACAATGATGGCAAGATATCATTCATCACTGCAGCCAAAGATGGGGAAAAATACCTATTCATAGAAAAAATAGATGCCTTTTCTGGATTTGAATTGCATGTGTCTTCTCTAGCTTTGCTCCTTGGCTGGTAGGCCACATACAGTAATAGAGGAGCAAGAATCAGAACAAAAAATTCACCCCCAAGTGTTGGTTTTGCCCAGTTTGCTCAGTCTGTGCTTAGTGACAGCTACAGAGTCACTGAAAGTAGCCAGATTACAAAGATTTAGTGATAATGAACAAGTTAATGCTGTCTCTGCCCCACTACCCCTGCCACCCTCAAATATACTGATATCTGCTTGTTAAACCCCACTATTTAGAATAACAATAAAAAAACCCTCTTGGCAGTGCAATCTGTGTTCAGTACAATACTAGAAGCTTGCAGAGAAAGGAAAAAATCCCGAGGCAATATTTTCACATACATTAAAAATATATATGTGGGGTGTGATATCCCATTAACAGACATCATATGCCTCCTCTGGAGATGTTAATTCCTAATCTCATCAGGGGGAATGTGTGTATGTACTGTGTGTACGCTCATCAGTGATGTCTCGTAAACTGTCTGTCTCTAGATGAGAGGTTACGTGCAGCTGAAAACTTACATCGCTCTTGGTATTCACTAAAAAAATCAGTTGTTTGTTCCCATTTTTGGCATATTTGCCATAGCACGATGTAGCAGCAATTGATGAACAAGGAGAAGGAGCGTCACTTTTAATGAAAGTGAAGAAATGCTGGACTTTGTCTAGACCTCTACTCAATGAATCTCAAACTGGAAATAACAAAAGGAGATTATTCCAGGTAAAAAATTTAGAACTGGCTCTGTTTACATCCTTGGCATACACCTTCTGATTGAAAAAATGTAGTATTTGAGCACAGGTTTTTCTATTAATAAGTACCAGAGTTTTGCTAATATGTTTGGCAACAGGCATTCCCTCTTACAAACTAGAAAGCACACTTTTACCTTCAAAAGCTGATTATTGTAGAATTTTTCCTCAATGAATATGTGTCTACTGTGAGCTTTACCTTTACAGTTACACATTTCTAAATTATGCAGACAAATATATCCAATTTCTCATGAGTGCTGTATATTTCATTGGGTAAGGAAATTAAAACTAATGGAAATTTCAAATGAATCAGATGATGTTAAAATCAAAAATCTTCCATGTCATAGAGTATTTATAACCCTTTTTTTTGGTGAATGTCTTACAATGAAATGACTTGATCTTAGTTTTCTTACAGATTTGTTTTAACTTTTGTCCAGGAAAACTGATATTTTGGTTTCATTCAGAATTTTGGAGTAAATCGCTATAGTTCTTGACGTTAAATTTTCTTCTATATGCAGCTTTTATCATTCTGCACTGTTGTTTTTCTGGAATTTGAGTCACTCAAACCAGTGAAAATGTTGGAGCTTTATGGTCTTTCGTAGCAGAACTAACCAGGTGAAAGTATCTAACAACTGTGTGATGGAAAGGACTTTCTGGTGGTCTTATAAAACATCTAGTGTCAGGGTAGAGATGGTTTGTTTTCTATGTTAAGTCTGTGAATCCTGAGGCAAGGGGATAGATGTGACAAAGAATAAAAAGTCCTGATGGTTTTATTAAATCCTGATGAACTACTGAATACATTTATATACCCACACAAGTTCTCCTGCAAGGTTTATAAAATGGCAGGGGCTCCTGTGGAGGTTATAAAACCTCCTGGACTCCTGAGGGTTTGTTAAATCCTTGTGAGATCTTATGGAACTTGTAAACTGTCAGTGAGGTCCTGCAGAGTTTATAAACTCTGGCTGGACCTTAAACAAAGTCTGGGGTTCCTGTAGCAGTTATAAAGCTCACCGGGGCTTTTGAATCATTCACAGTATTGGTACTTTGCTGAGAGAAAAACAACTAACCTTTCCAAAATGTAGTGTGCTCTCTAACATCACAGATATATGTAGGCGCAATTGTGGACATGAAGAATCACCAAATTACAGAGTTGTCATCTATGTATCAGCTTGCTGATAAAAGGATTAAGAGATTGAAGATGTTATTCTCTTTATTACAACACTCTAGAAAACTTACGTATACCTGTTTGGTGAACAAACCCTGTGATATTTTATATCAATGAGTCTACTGGAAATAAAATATTTTCTCTTCAAAAGGTAGAATAGGAGGCAATCTGTTCTAAAGAGTGACTTCGTGGAAAATTAATCCAGCTACGGTTGGTCAGTGTTAAAAACAACCTGAAAAAAAAGTGGTGGTTTATATTGGTTGCATGTGTTAAAAGAAAGATTTTGCATCTTTTCCTACATAAGGTCCCTTAGAAATTGCTCAGAAAAGTTTCTCTGCCTTCAGCTATATGAAGTCCTTTGGAAACGACTCAATTTCTAGTTGCCTCTCTGAACTCAAGTAAGTTCAAGCTTTTTTTGGCCTTCGTCCCTGCTGTTAGAAAACCTATGTATTTCAGTCATCAGACAAAATGTGTAAGGACAGAGAGAATATGAGTCATCACAAAGTGTTGGTACATTGGGGACTGACCTAAGGGGAAGGAGACCTCATACAACATTTCCTTTCTCAGGGGACTGCTTCTGCTTCTGATGTAACTGATTACATCAGCTTCAATGGATCTCTGTAACTATTGACTTCCATTTTTTCTCTGACTCCAGAAAAAAAAGAAAATCAGTGAAATATTAATTATGGTGTAAGATCCTCCACTGAGGGCATCAGCATGTCATAAATAGAAACCTCCATTTGTTTCACTGTGCTTTAAAATATTATTTTTATTTCACTGATAGGAAGCTGAAACTTGTGGGTGTGCAGGAAGTTTTTGTCACAAACGGAAATTCAGTTTAAATGAACGGTTTGCAGTCTCTTCAGATGTTAGGTCATGCTTAATGTTGACTCTACTTAAATTACATCTTCTCAGGGATACATTTTTTGCTTTCATCCCTTTGTGTCTCTCAGCTCACTGCACCTTAGAACATTATTTTAGGGGAAGGAGGGCTGCTGAATGCTGTGTGTGGAGAGCAGAGCAGTTCTTTGTAAACATCTGTCATTGCTTCTTATGTGGATGAATACATAATGTTTCCAAGTACACAAATCACATTTTAGATTTGGATCTCATTTACATAATACATAAGAATGCGGAAAATGTCCCAGAGGGCAAGTAAAAACACTTTGAGCATAAAATGGAAAGAAATTTTGAGAACCGTTTCCTTGTTGATTTCTTTAGCGTGTTTTAAAACCAAAGAGATGGTTATTGCAAAAGACAACGTTGTTGGATGAAGTTGTGTCTGGCCACACTATTGCTTGTCCTGCTGCAGGAACACTCCTCACACAGGTGAATTTCAGGAATGTTGTTCCCGGTGATGTTTGCTCAGTTAACTGCATAAAAACAGCCATGTATCTAGAAACTCAAGAAAATAAATTGTCTGAAGTTTCTGAGTCCCATGCTAAAGAAGAGGACCTCAACGTCTGCTCTAGTAAGCTGAGAAGATTATTCGATACTCGGAGAAAGACACTTTGCATTATTTGTGATTTTCTAAGATTGTGACAGTATCAACATTTGCATTACAAACACCGTTTCCGGCACTTCAGACCATGACAGAGCTATCTTTTGGTTGCAATACCTTGACAGTCTTTTTGTCAGCCGGAGAGTGATGGAAACCAGAAGAAAGAACACGTTAAGATTAAATTCTCAAGCAAGTAGTGACAAACTCCTTGTCCTTGAAGCTTATATAAATAACTTTCCTGTGTTTTTTTAACCTGTTCCCCCCTCTCCCCAGCCACCCCAGCAGCGAGGCATGTCACTCTGATGGTTCACATCCATCTCCTTTTATTGATGTCCACTTTGGTATCTGCACAGGTCATCAATTTTGCTGCCTCTCTGGCAGCCGCTGGGAACGGCAGGGCAGCCCTGCAGGACTCGGCGTGTGGGGGGAGGCTGGGCTCGCCGCCGGACTCACGGTTCCAGTCGGATGCCAGTACCGGGGTCTCATAAATCTTGTAGGTGACCCAGGTGAACTCTGAGGCTCAGAGCTCACTGAAAACTGATCAGGCCTCTGTTTAGTTTAACAGGCCCTTTTCAGTGACAAGTGAAGGGTTCAACAAATGCACAAAACAGATATATATTAGTTGAAAAACTAATGGCTTTTAAAAGAATGTTTGACAATTGTTTAGGGCTGTCTGTAGATCCATTATACTGATAAACGACCAACTTGGTCTATGCCAAACTGGAGATGGCCAGTGAGAAAGCAACCTCAGTTTTTATTTTTTTTCTTCCCTGGCTTTCCCACACGCTCCCCGTCTCTTTGGTGGCTTCGTAAGAGCCACATGTACTGTGGTGGTCAGGAAGACTTAACGAAGGCAGCAAAGGGTACCTGTGCAGCTTATATTTAACCTTGCAATCAAACTGGAATTAAGCAAGACTGCAGATGCCCCCCGTGACCTGTTATTGACCGCCTGAACTTCTAAGTTAGGGTCAGTTGGGCCCCAGAATAGGAGGTCAAAAGCTGGTCAGTGCTCTTCAGCTCCAGCATGTTGAATAGAGAGACTTTATTGCTGTGATTTATGCAATTTGCACAGACAGGTTAAGGAGACCTTAAAACATGCCACAGTGCTCACTTACACTGGGTACACCATCCACTTGGAAAATAAATTCCGATTGTCCATATGAAATCTCTTGTGGATACGCCTTGAAGTATTTTACCCTCTGTACTCCAAAGATTCATTCCCACACTCGACCCCTGAACGTGACAAGGTTAGTGTTTCCAGATTTATTTAAACAATATGAACGCACCAAATGAAGCACTTTACAAAGCTGATTAATTGCAAAGGCNGGGGGGGGTGCGGGCAGAGGAGCAGCTCAACTTGTAGAAAAGTTAAGACCTTAAATCAGTTGCAGTGGTAACCGGAATGCAGTGAAGAGTAATTTTTAACCAATCCACAGACATTAAAGTTTCGTGTTTCCTTCTCCGTTTTTACACATCTTCTTTTATGTTCCAGATACTCTAGAGTTAAGGAGAAACTGTCCAATAAATTATAAAGAAGAACTAAAAGAAATTAAGAGCTCTTACCAATTTTTAATAAAAAGCCCCCCCGCCCCCCTTTTTTTCATGATGATGCTTAATATGGATTAAATTAATCTTAGTTTTCCCACCCAAAACCATTCTAATGTCTGTGCTGCCTGCCACTCAAGCTCTATGTCTTTCTCGAGGACAAACTGCCAGTGGCATTGTGGATGTTCTGACAGGCTCATCTCTGACCACCAGACTTGCTTTCATTTGTGATCAAAGCAAGAAATGAACCCTGGTCATCGAAGGCAAAAGGGTAGGGCATTCTTAAAACATTTTAGTGCTACTTCTTCAGTGTTGTAGTAGTTCATGATTCCTTGGTGTGTGTTACCCTGATTTAATACGCCTAATTTAACAAGATACTAGTCCATAATAGGGTATAATTGCATTTGACATAATGAAGGGGAGAAAGATATAAAATTTGCCAAGCTCTACTGAAAAAATGGCTTTAGCAAACACGTAGCTGCTCATTTTCATAGGTGTTTCAAGGGTGCAGTTTTCATAAGCATATTCTATGCCCTAAATTATATTTACATGAAGCTCAAGAATGGCTGAGTGTGAACTGCTTGAGTCTGTCAGGTAAGTGCACCGTTATTAATAAATATATTTATAACCAGCTACAGAACAGAGCAGCCCCGGTGGTTAAATAATAATTTGTTTTTAAAAGAACTTATACATACTATTTAAAGTGATAGACTAGTCTGTCATAAGCATAATGCATATTTTCAAGGCTGACAAAATGTGTATTTATCTGAAAGCCTGGAACAGATCCAAAAGACACTTCTCAAGTGAGTAACACGCATCACAACCTCCTATAGAAGTATCTTTATCTTTTAAGGAAACATAGGAAAAGTTACCAGCTCCTTACTTATTTAACTCCGAGGTTAAGGTACATGGTGCCCACCACTGATTTACACATAAAAGGGTCTGCAAACAAGTAGCTGGGGTAGAATATGATCTCTCAGTAATCTGCAGAGCTAGCACTGACAGCTGTGGTCTTGTTTTAGCCTGCTGTGTGTGCTTGCTTAAAAGCAAAGCAGACAGTCTTCCTCAAGCACAGGAGAGTGTTATTTTTGCTGTAAGTTTCCACAGATCACCCTAAACTTCTCTCAGACTGAAGAATGAAAGTTGGCCATGGATGTTGTTACTGATCAAGTGGTATTTTTAAGGCCTTTGTCATGAGTCTGCTGGTGGTTTCATGATTTGGTCTCCACTGTTTAACAGTGAGTCATCATTGACTGGGCTCCTGAATGATGAAGAAACCACCACAAAATAGATACCAGGAATAAGGTGGTAGTAAGTGAGAAACCTAACATCCCATGTCTTTGATTATTTCAGACAGTGGAAGTCTAATATAGTATACAGTACAGAGAGTAGTGATTATCTCCATGGCTTTCTTTGTCAAAAGGACTCTCTCAGTTTAGAAGCCTGTTGGTCCACCCAGATTCCTATGGCTTTTTCATGCTATTCTCAGCCTTCTGAGGTGGTCACCTGGTAGAAGATCCTGTTGTCTGTATCTCATGGTCCAAAGCTATAGGTGTTAGTTTATCATAGTGACTTTCCACTGGGAAGTGTCTCCCATATTCCTGAACAATCTGTGACAAAAAACCTAAGGAAAGAGAATCTCATATCCAAGCAAGTCTAAATCTGTTTGGGGCTTTCTGCAAACTAAGAAAGTTTAAACCCACTTGTATAAAAGCAAAGGATTTTTGGAGGTTCAGTTCAGGGAAAGCTTCAAAGCTAATTTGAATCTTATCCAAGTTTCATCTAAAACTTGAACTAGATTTCTCACAGGAACACAGTCTTTCAATGTATTTCTGAGGTTTGACTCCAGATAGAATTGCAAATACTGCAATAATGCTGGATAATTTTTTGTGCATTAATAGTTATGCAAAGCAGAGCAATCCCCAAAAGGAAAAACAAAACCTCCCCCAAACACTCAAAAATATTTTGTTTGTGATGGGTACAATGCATAAATTTCTTTCAACTTTTTTATTTTCTAAGTATAAAAAATATTCTAGATCAGCATTGAGGATTGTGAGAAGAGAC
>VZZY01009010.1:0-17881 GCA_013400335.1 Eurystomus gularis | reverse complement strand
TTTTTTTTTTTTTAAATGCAGTGGCAATATTCCTTACCAAGAGAACTAAGAGTTTTCTAGCCTGTTTGGATTAGCATTGCAAAGAGACACACACACTTCTTGCTGCAAAATAATATAATTTAAATGTGCACCTTTAACTTAAAACAAAAATTTTTGGATTGAATTAATGGCAGGTACAATACAGAAGTTTAACATCCCAAATATTTTCTTGTCTAAAACAAATGCTTCAAGACTAGAATTAATGATAAAAATTATTGCATCAATACTGCAATTAGGTTATAGTATTATTAACTTATAATTTAGCAATGATAAACAATTTATCAGTAAAAATTATTATTTCTTTTTCCTTCTAAATTGTTACTCCATGTCATGCACATAGTGAGAGATCTGACTGCTTCATGAGATTGTGCTGTATCATCATCTCTCAAGGAAACCAAGTGTATTTTACATTCAAGAGTACAGGATTTGGGTGACATTGACCAAATAATTTCTTCTGCCTAAAGTGGAGCACTGAAATTTTTCATAACTTATGAGGCATACCCTAAAAATGAAGACACAATACTATATCTATTGGTAATCTAAAAGTGAAACCAGCAAACAATACAATTTAAAGCTTCGTAATTATCTGCATTCATCTTATTAGGCTGTCCTATGGTAAGTGCCATATCTGATCTTAAAGAAATCAGTGAAAGTAATTAATCTCTTAATTTTATCAGTAGATCACGTGTCTATCCAGTATAAAGACATAATTATTCTCAGGAGAGAGAGAGAGAAATAAAATGAACATGGTCTGTGAAATGATTAATTTTGTGTCCTGGAGTCAATTATGCATAGGATAACTGCAATTCTCTGAAATTACATTTAATGCCATAACGCACTGTAACAAAGGAGCTAGTGGGAGTACAAAACCAGTACTGGACATGAAAAATTGGTAAAATGTGTACTTCACCATTAAAGAGCTCAAACAGAGCACTGAATAACCTTCAACTTTGTAATTAAAAACAGTGTTTAGACGGTGCTGTGTCTTTGGTGATCTCAGAGCAAAATACAAAATAAGGGTAAATGTTTCAAGGTCAAATGTGTCAAAACATAACAGAATGGAGAAACCTGGGTTCCTAGATTCCCTAGTTAATTCAGTGAACTAGATCACGGGAGTGCCATTGCACAGTACAAGAATTTTGTGATACTTCTGGCTTGTGACTGCTTACCAAGAATAGATCAAACAGGTTGAGGCATACATAATGTTTTCTTCAGTGCCCACACTTATGCTCAAAATATGGCTCTGAAAGGGTCGGCATCAAGCCTGACTATGTCAGGCAGGTGCAAAAGTGCTTTTGTGGAAGTGTCAGTGCCAGTGTCAACAGTGAGCATACTCTGTATCTAAATATTCACTAGATGTCTCCAGAAGCCTGAGCATACTGACTGTGCTGAGTGCCCTATAATTAATATAATTAATGAACAGCCCTTCCTTCCTCTATAAACCTGTCTCTCAAGGTCTTATTCAACATAATATATTGAATGAACACACAGAGAAATAATTTACTAGAGACAAGTAGGTGGGAGAATAGAAACGGAGGAGAATAAAAATAAGTGTAGCAGAATAATGATGAGGAAAAATAGTATAAACTAGCTTGTCATGATGTAGTTTTCCAGTGTGCTCCATTCTGGGCCTCTAATGTGTGACCTAGTTCAGCTAGAAAAGCTGGAAGAACAGATAAAGAACAAGACAGCTGTGACTGCTTGGATGTATGAACTTGGGTTGATAGTTAAGAGTTCCTTTGCCCCAGGATGAAAAATAGTAGAGCTGGTTGGAAATTACTCATTTGGAGAATGCTTGATTCTCTGTATTAAACCTTCCCTGGAAATCAACCACTTCATGAAAATCAACACTTGATGGAAGAAGTTTCTTCAGCTCAGCAGACTTTATCTAGCCTTTGAAAAGCAGAGTTTGCTTTGCATGCTATCACTGAACCCATGAGTGGCATTTACCTATCAATGTTCACAGGGCTCCTGGCTAAGTTTTGCTGATGATCAAACACTGAATAACATTAATGGTGTTGATACCAAGGAGGCTAATATAAAATTATGTCCCAATGTTTAGAAAAGATAGCTGACATTTACTGCCAATAACTGAGCTTTACTTTGAGAAATAACACTGTAAGAATTTGCTGTACATTGAAGGGTGCCCAGAGGAAAATGGAGCTACACACTAATTAGCTCCCTTTATTAGCCATGTCACACCTATTCAGCTAACAACAAAAAAATGCTGCCATGATACGTAACTGGAAAGCCAAAATCATTGAGTGAGTCACTCAGATTCATAGTCTTTTCAAGTAAAGGAAAGAAACACAAGAGATTTCACCACGATAGAGCTTTTTTTAAAAAAAAATTCAAGTATAAACGCAGGACAGGTGAATGTACAAATACAGAATTTGTCATCCTTAATTAGGAGAAGACTTTGGTTTCAAGTCTAGTGATCTAGATTTATTATTAATAGCTATAATGTTGTAGCAGACACAATATATACCTGTCTTTGAGGAATCAGTTAAGGTTTTTATTTTCTGCAGAAAGTCCACTTTTATAACTCTTGTCAGGAGGCTTGTACATTATAATTTGCTAGACACATCTGGTTTTGCAATTTCATATCCTACAAAACCTACTCTTTACATTTTCTGTTTTCAGTACTGAACATCTACATGAGTGGTATTTGTTTCAAATGATGTTTAGATACCTATACATACAAGAGTAGTGAAGAGGATTTCATTACAAGTTTTCAGGAACTTTGCTTACATAAACCCTGGTTTACTTGTCTCTTTAGAAGTGATTACAAATTTTGCAGTAATATTGCAAAATATTTTTTTCTTTTCCTAGGTCCCCATAAAATGCACAATAAGAGGTTTTTTTCCTTCATGATTTGTCTGATTTGGTACTAACATTAGAGAAGACCAGACTATAATATTATAGAACAAGAAAGTCTTGAATATTTCAGGTAGCTTGTATGAGCAAGTGAAATATTGCTACTTTACTAAATCTCTTTTTAATTAACTTACATTAAAATATAACCAATTGTTGTAATGTATTTAATGGAAAGAAACACTGGCAGAAAACTGTAATAGTGTGAAGATATGTTCTCTATAGTCACATCTGAAACCATTCTTCTTATTACTTGTAACCAAAACCATGTGGATAACACTGGATGTTTTAGCTGTTGCTGAGCGTTGCTTACACAGCTTCACAGCCCTTTCTCCTTTTCAAACTGTCCAGCCAGAGAGTAGGCTGGGGGTGGGCAAAATATTTGGACAGGACACAGCTGGGACAGCTGACCCCAGCTGACCATAAGACACCATGCTCAGCAATAAAAGCTGGGGAAGGAGGAAGGGGGGACATTTGGAGTTATGGCATTTGTCTTCCCAACTAACCATTATATGTGATGAAACCCCACTTTCCTGGAAACGGCTAAATATCAGTTTGCTGATAGGAATTAGTGAATGAATACCTTATTGTGCTTTTCTTGAGCATGCAGCTTTTGCTTTACCTATTAAACTGTCATCATTGCAACCCATGAGTTGTCACACTTTGAACCTTCTGATTCTCTGGGACATCCCAGCTGGGGTCTGTGAGTGAGCAGCCATGTGCTTAGCTGTCTACTAGGGTTAATCCATAACAAATACGCTCCATATATTATTCCTTTTCAGCATTAAGGGGTTTTTTTTTCTCATTGCTGAGTAACAAAAATTAAATTTGTTTTAATTCTCAAGTAGATGATTTATGAGTTACTCATGAGAACATCATCACATGGTTGTGGGTAAGATACTGTCATTGGCTGTGTCTTTTTAATGTTTAATCACTTAATTTTTAATGTCTGGTGATATATTGATTTTGTTTTGGTGTTTTACAAATGAAATAAAAGTACATTAGTAATTTTTATTTAACAGCATTACTTTCTGATGAAACACAATTAACTAATTATTGTTTAATAATAGTGTGTGCAAACAAATAAGAATTGTAAAAATTTCTGTCCTGTCTTGCAAGATAATGGCTACCGTTAGTGTCAAAACCATATATAATTGGACAAAGAAAGTCTGTTTAGTCTTTTCGCTGGAATAAAAGGACAAACTGATGTTTCAAATAGAACATCTTCTTCTGAGATGTCATCATTCATAACATTTTTAGGAGATATTTTTGAGAAATTCACTACTGTAAAAATATTAAACATTTCTCACTACACTAGGGAGACTATTGCTGCTTGCTTTTTTCAGAGTCTTTGTTAATGGAATTAATCCCAATCCTTTGATAAATTCAAATAAAATTTTCTTCCTGCTGGCAAATATACAGTTACAGATAAAAGACTACCCACTTTGCCTGTAAACTGGTTGATAGCCCAATTTCCTGACTACCCTAATTAGCTTTGCATAATTTGGCACATTGCTTCCTGAAATAATGATTCAATCTAATTAAGATTCTTTTACAAGATATCTTTAAAATGAATTAATTAAAGACTTCATCTCCAAAGCCCAGAAATTAATATCACCAAGAATAATATTGGCATCTTATGCTAAAGTATCATTTTAGTTTCCCTATAAACTGACCCTGCTTCTAATATGTGCATAGTTAAGTTAGTAGGTGAAAAACATCCTCTGATTTCCCACCTTCCTTCCTGGTAATCTCCCCTAGGCAAGGTTTGCAGTAAAACAATTTATGCAGCTCACTACTGTGAAAATGGGACATAGTCTTCCCTGTCTTATGAAGTACCATAAACATTATGACATCTATGCACAAATCAGAGAATAAATGATTATTTGATATTGCTAATGAAATCTAGCTCTTTGTCGGGAATGCAAAAAAAACCCAGATAAATTACTCTTACTGATCTGTAATGTTGTGGTATTGGCTTGGCTAGAATGTGCATTTTTATTGTTGCTTTGTTCATTTCTGTTTTCCAGTAGAGCCATTAAGTGGCTTGCAATGACAGGATAGTATTTCATAAATTGGATGTATTCTCTGTCAATCATAAATCTATTCTGCCCATTAAAGGGAAGCTCACTGACAGAATGAAGAATGATATGTTGCTGAAGTCAACTGGGCAGTATGCATTCAGCAATTGCTACCTGTGGGTCAAAAAACCTTCCCTGATAAGTTGAGGTCAAATTCATCTGACTGGATGAAGAATTGGAGAAAAATTCATTGCTTTTAAAAATTATTATGCTAGGTACAAAGTCTCCCTTACTTAGATATTCAGTCTCAGGTGAAAGTTGAATTTACGTGCTCATATAAAAAGACTCTATTACACATCCAAAGCTCAGTGGATTCAATGGAGGAAAAAAATAATTTCAACAAACTTTGAGTTTCGATAAGGAATAGAGGGAGAATGATGTTTAGAAGTTCAGAAAATAGTATTTTAGCCAGGGTGTGGGAGTCCGCAACTGGTCTGAGGACTCAGGGATGGAATTTAGCCTTGAGCAGATAATGATGTTTCCGTGAAAGAGCCTGGGAAGCCTTGAGGCTGAAGAATCCCAGGGAATGAAGGAGATAAGAGGCCTAACGAGCAAATTCCACAGAACAACAACCTGACAAGAAGTCAGCGATCACAGCAGGAGGGACAAGAGGAAGAACCACCAATCAGCATGTGTGGAGAGAATGGACTGAGCTATCCTACAATAACAAGAGCTTGAAGAATATGTGTTACCAATTAGAAATTGTTGCTAGGTAAATGATGTGCACAATGTAACCAATAGTAGAATAACTTACTGTGTGCTGTGCCAAAGAGTTTATAAAAGAGCAATGTTTTACTAAATAAATGGCTTTCACTTGATCATACTGATCATGGCGTGATTGACCCATGCTCCTGCACCAGGGAACTGAATAACTTAAGTCTTCCCTGCAAAATGCCTTCATCTGTAAATTAAGGAAAATATACTGTCTTTCAGAAATGAATTTTTGGGTCTAGCTGTTTATTATAGAATCCTTGAATTGAAGACATTATACAAGGATGAAACCTTACGAATGCTACTTATAAAAAATGATTATAGATTCCACCTGTAACGCAGAAAACTGTCTTATATGGGTAATTTCAGGAATTGCAGAGGTTGTCTCCTGAGGAGACTTAAGGGGAGGGATAGACAAGTGTAGGAAAACAGAAGAGTTAGAGTATTTATAAACTCAGAGTTTCAGTACCTGCATTGGTGAGACTAAAGCGTTTGCATTAGAATAGATGACTGGTAACAGTTGACATCCCTGGAGATGCAGATGAAAATCAGGGCACTATTTTAATTTGTGATTATTCTGTTTCCCTTGAGCAGAACTGTCAGAAGGGCGAATTAAAGCTATGCAGTCTTCAATACTACACCATTTTACTTGACTGTCCTGTTCAATTGCAGTACATAATATACCAAGCTCTAATAATGTCAAAACTTATGATAATTTATTAATCTAAATAGCGAAGTAATCTCTGAATTAGATGGTAAGACTGTCTGTATTCTGTCTATGCTGATTTGAGGACTGGGATTCATGTGGAAAATTATTGTATTAATGTTTCTTCAAACCATACTGTCAGTTGTATTTTTCAGTAACTTTCAGTCAATACTCTGAAAAAGATTATTTGCATTTAACTGTCTTCTGAGTATATTTTTAAATATTAACTCTAAACATTATTTTTAAATGGAAGTTATTACATATGAGATTACAGTCTCTAAGACAGTGATTAGACTTACAAAATATATGAAGGTAAATTAATAGAAAAATAAATATTTTCATTAACATAACGCAGCTATATAACTGTAAACAGATTTTCAGATTCTACCCTGATAATGGGATATAATCCACTCATAGCCAATATTAATTAATATATTTTTGTTAGAGCTAATTTACACCAACAAATGATGAAGTGGTTTCTGCAAAACTGCTGACACCAAAAGCATGTAGTTAAGTAAAGTGGAACAAAACCAAGTCAGAATCTGTAGTAGCTATGTTAGTGTAATGAATATAGAGTGGCTGGCTAGTAAAACCAGAGAAAAGATTCTTTAATCAAGCAGAAAATTGAAAAGCACCCTTTAAACACTGAACCATGTCGCTGGTCCATCCATAGCTACATGCTGTGCTGAGTGCTCACTCACAGCTTATTTTTGCTACTGCATTTTGAGCTAAAGATGGCTTTGTTAGTGACAGTGAAGCTTAGTCTTGAAAAAAAAGAAAAGCTATAAATTCATTTACTATTCCTACCCAATTTATATTATAAATCTTGTTTACCTGATAAAAAAGCAATGATAATGACATGTATTTGTACTGAAAGCCACATCTAGTATCTAGCTGTGATAAAACGGAACAAAAAAACCCCCAAGATCATTGACTGAAACTATATCTTACCTAAGCTGAAATTTTCGGCTCAAAGCACAGAGAACTTGCTGTGTGAGTAGTACTAACCAGAAGGCAGAAAAGAAAGAATTTCCCCCCTCATACCTCATGGACTGTTATTTCCTTCCATGATTATACATTTCCTCCACTACCCTCTCTATTGGATGTTGGACCGTTTGCAAATTCATGGATTGTACCCCAGCATAGGTTTGTCTCAGTCAAACCTATTTCTATGAAAGTTCCCCGACGGGAAATTTCAAATTTCATTTCAACTTGAAAGAGGTTGAGATGCCACAGAGAGACCAACCTGATCTAAAGTGTAGTGCCTGGGAGCATAGCCCTGTGCCTGTGCAGAGCTATGCTGTGATCAGGACAATACGAGGTGCTTGTCCATTTGCAGTCCCGCAGACCTCACTGGGAAACCAGAAAGATTTGGAGTTTTACTTACTTACATCATACTGTGGTTTTAATCATTGAAAAATAATGCGAAATCTTGCAGCATAGTACCTGGTAGCTACTTCTGTTAAGAGAGTGTAAGCAGTAGCCAAATTGTTCTCAGGAAAATTCTACTGTTGAAATGCTTGTATTAGGTTTATCCTTTATATCACACAAATCTGCCCACGTATTTGAATAAATTGATTTTCCTCTTCCTGACTGGCTTTGCTGAAGATTTATTCTAGTTGCTTGTCATTGAAAATAATTGTTTTAAATTAACTTGGTGGTTTCTTTTTTTTCAAGTCAGTAAATAGAGAAAATTAATCTGCAGAAAACATATACCTCTGTATGCAACAAAATTTCCATGGTTACCAGAACACCTGTGAGAAGGAATTAATATACTTTTATATGAACAGATATTTGAATTTCAGGGAATATAAACTAATTATTTCAGAAAAAGTATTTAATGAGAAAAAATGACTGGAGTCTTCTTAAGAGTACCAATTGATTTTCCATAACTAAACCTAATGCAAACTGTTGTTTTCAGATATTTTTGTGTTGTCTTCCCTTAATGAAAGGCTATATTGTTAATTTTATAATTTTTTTAAAGAAACTCCATCATTTTTTCTTGCCTTACTCTGAAAAGTGACAGTTTTTTGATATTTTTGTAGTGGATTTGGAAACTGCTTTGATGTTTTGTAAACACTGCTAATCAGACAAATTATTTACACAGGTACATATTTTTTAAAAAGTAGAAATCTAAATTTAGATTTGTAATCTCCATATTAACACTTAAATATTGATACAGGGACTTTGTATTGATATCTAATTCCTGAAAAGCTTCAACCAGTAAGTACAGCTTATCAGTTCTTTGTCTGCTTCCTCACTCAGTCCCTCACTTACTCACAGAAGTGCAAAGTCCTTTAAGTCCTTTACTAAGGGGAAAAAAAAATAATTTTCTTGCATTATTTTATTCTTTTACTACACCAATATATTATCACTTTATGAACTCACACAAGCTTGTCTTTCCTACAAGCTTAGATGACCTGATTGCTGGAAATATTGTAATTCAACCATTTGCTGAGTTTTATATTTGTGGCTAAATGTCTTAGATGTACAAAGACATTATTATTCCACATCAGATTATTTTATTTAAGAAGTGCCTGAGAAAGGCAGTCTAATGCAGGATGAACATAATGAGCAATTGTCAGTCCACTAACTCTATGACCTCTGTTTTCAGAAAGATCTGTTTGTTTGTGGAATGACACTTGAACTGTATAAGGCTGTTTTATTGAGTATATATATCTTTGTTGGTACTTTTTTTGATCCATATCAGAATGTTATTTCCTCCATTTTCATAAGTGTTCTCTTTTTTTTCTAATACTACTAAAAAAATATAATAAGAAGGAGTACAGAGAGAATTAGCTTGGTTTGAGCCTTAATGACTGTATAAGACAAGGCAAGTTGTAGATGAAAAGGAGAAAAGACTGTTTTTTATAGTATTAGCATTTTAGGAACCGCATACAGTTGAAAGCAGATTCTGAGTGCCTACATACCTTAATAAATTTCATAGCTAATCTTTTTCTTTGGAATGTTTTATTGTTTGAGGTATATATTTCAAATTTCACGCTTTATTTAAACTTTAAATACACTTTGAATACATGTTATTGAGGGGCAATGGGCACAAACTGAAACCCTGGAGGTTTCACCTGAACATCAGGAAACACTTTTTTACTGTGAGCACTGGCACAGGTTGCCAAGGGAGATTGTGGAGTCTCCATCCTTGGAGATATTAAAAAGCCTGGGCTTTTGAATATTCAAAATACATGGTCCTGGGCAACCTACTTTAGGCATCCCTGTTCCAGCAGGGAGCTTGGACCAGAGGATGTCCAGAGGTACTGCCTAACCTCAATCATTCTGTGATTCTGTTATAGAAAGTCTTATGAATTTGTTTCAAAAATTGTCAGGTTAGCTTTATGGAGAATTCCAACCTTCTGGAGTTAAGACAGTTATAAATGTATTGACCCTAATTAGAAAGTTGTGCTGGTTTGAGTTAGAACCAAACCAATTCTGTTCACTGACTTGACTTTTCAGCTGAGTCTCAGCTAACTAACTACACTTTCTGAAGCTAACAGCATGTTTTCACAGACAGTGTCTGCTTCTGGCAGTNTTTTCACAGACAGTGTCTGCTTCTGGCAGTGGTAACACTTGATGTTTAGAGTTACCACCAAGGGTTGGTGTGCAGACCAAGGTCACTGCTAACTCTTGTGTACCACATTGGGGGATGCAGAAAGTGAAAAGCCGCACCTGCGGGGAGGAGCAGACAGGACAGGGGACCCTAAACTGACCAACAAGGTATTCCATCACATATAGGTCATACTCAGTATAAAGCTGAGGGAACATGAGGGTCTCGATCTTTTCTGGCAGACCTTCTGGACCCTTTGCTTCCCTTGGGGCCTTCTTGCCTTCTGGACCCTTCCCTTCCCTTTAGCTTTCTTTCTTCTTGGCCCTGACTTTGACCCCAATTCCTGTGTTCCCGAACCCAGGTCCTGAACCCAGTTCCCGCCAGCTGCTGGGACTTTACCAGTGCCTGCTCCACAGCCTCAGTGGTGATGGTGATGTAATTGCCATCGAGGGTATTGGGTTCAATACTGGTTTTGTATGTATTTGTATATATCCCATTTTATGATTACTATCTTCATTAAAGCTGTTTTAGTTTTCTTTTCTAATCTGGAAGCCTCTCTCTCATTCCCTTCCTCTCCCATTTGGGAGGGGAGGGGGCCAGAAGTCTTTCTCCCTTATCCTCTTCCTCTATTTGGGGGTGGAGGAAAGAGGGGTTAACAGAGAGCATCTGTTGAAGGTCTGGTGAACTGATTCTAAACCTCAACAAAAGCAGACTAAATTTTATTCATTGTGAAAATTAATGGCAAAGTGATTTCTTGTATGTCTGAAAGAACAGTTCATACATTGAATCATCTGTCTGTAACAATTGTGGTGCTTTTGTGTACAGAAATAAGGTAACTATAGCTATATAACACTGTAGCAATTGATTAAGCAAAAAAAAAACATTTATTGTATCTCTCCATTACTGTCCATGAAAAATAAGCCATATTTTTGGTTGCCCTCAAATATCCTGTAGTATTAGTATCTGAAAGGGGACCTGCAAGAAAGCTCTGAAGGGACTTTTTACAAGGACTTGTTGTAATAGGCAGAGGGGTTATGGCTTTAAACTGAAGGAGGGCAGATTTATATTAGATGTAAGGAAGGAAGAAGTTTTTCACTCAAAGGATGGTGAGTCACTGGAACAGGTTGCCCTGGGAGGCTGTAGATGCCCCAGCACTGCCTATGTTCAAGACTATGTTGGATGGGACTTTGAGCAACCTGGTCTAGAGGAAGGTGTCCCATGGCAGGAGGGTTAGAACTAGATGATCTTTAAGATCCCTTCCAACCCAAACCATTTTACAATTCTATAATCCTACAGGACAATCTACATTACATGTTATGTCGTGCCCCATTGCTGTTAGAGTATGTTGTCCTACACATTAATGGTCACGTAGATGAAGATCAAGGAGGAAATACTTTGCTTGAGAGCTGATATTAAAGTCTTAGCAAGAAGAGAATTAGCTCACTGCCGCAGCACAGTAACCAGTAAGACTCTACCTGAGGAGTTAAAAGGAGCCTTCTTGACCTCCCTTGATTACAAAAAAACCTGAAGCAAACCTCATGGCCTTTTCTGTGAATCATGGGGGTTTTTATCAGGGAGTTTAACTTTCTAAATTGCTTTGCAGAGGAAAGAATCTTAAGTTGCACTCACAGGAATGTTAAACTGAACTAACAAATAATACAGCAAGCAAAAAAACAACAACAAAGACCTCAAAAAAACTGCAGACATGGAAACAGATAGGAACAAGGGAAATGTTTTTGAATATAATCTTGAAGTTTTCCTGTAATGTGAACAGAACATCATGGAGAAACAGAAGTGATTGAATATCCAATTTCCATGTCAGAATACCTTTAACTAGTCAATGACAAAGTCATCAGCTCTTCCACAGTGACCTATTTTCAGCAGAAAGCCACTAGAATAACAGTATTTAAAAACAAAACACATAACCAAAAATAGTTTCTTTTAGCCACAACAGGGCAAAACAGAGAAGGAGCTGAGACTGATCCCTAAATCGTATGGTAATTGTTGTTTTTTGTACATGGGGGACAAGCACTTACACCCCTGCTTCGTGATTTATGGAGCAAATCCACTCCTTCCCTTTGATCCTCTGCATATAAGGCCAATAGTGAATCAAAAGGGTGTCACAATTTTCAGAAGACCGAACAGGTAAGAAAGAGAAAATGATGGCCTCACCTGAAAGAGAGATGACTCAGGCTGTAAAGCCAAGCTGATAGCTACAGTGTGGAACATTCACTTGTTCAGAGACCATGCTGAGGGCAAAAACGCTTTGTAAGCTCGGAATAAAACCCCTTATATAAGTAGTTATTTTCCTTTGAGATCTCTTTGCTGACTTGAGATAAACTTTTAAGGACACAAATTTGTGTGTCTGGGTTTCCCAAGATTTTAATAGTTTTGTCCAGGTAAGCAAAGAGTAAACAGGTGATGATGCCACACATAACGTCTCATGTTTGAAGTTTTCCACTTGTGCTTGAAGAAGACTATTTTGCCCTTAATTTTCTGTTGACTTCCTATCAGTCTTTACAGATTCATTAGTGAGTGTATTATTGTTCCTCTCTCATATTCTGTATTTCAAATAGTTGTACCAAGGACCTTTCTGGGATAACTCTGATTACTGGAAGTAATTTCTTCCCTGAGTCTCCTACTTTAGCCAGTTCTTACACTGTCCTGGGCTGGTGCCTTTGAACAGCATCTGGAGCTATATTTACATGGACGTATGGAAATGCTCATAGCTTTAGGGATGACCAGCATACTGTGCATGTATCTGTACTCTGTATCTGCCTGTCCTGAGCTTACATCAAAGCGGCTGCTCTCCCTCTGCATTTTCCAGTTGACATGTTGTTTACAATACATGCTTCTGCAAGTAGCTAGGGATTGAGCTCTTCTGTAAGCTTAAGACCTCAAGCTTGCAAAACCAGTACATTGTCACAAAAGAGCATGTTTATTTAGCCAGTTGCTAGGGTTAAATTCTGTTTACATTTCATGTTACAAACTTCCAGGTCGTATACATACTCTCCACATGATGTCAAAGTGTCATAGGCAATAAAATACAACAATAACAATATAGTTGAAAGTAATTTCTGTAGAGATAATACACAATATTTTGGGGGTGATCTAGGTCCTCTTTAAAAAGTGTTATTCAAGCATGTTGAAAGAAATTGGTTTCTGTCTTGGACAATTAAAAAAAAAATGGAAGTAAGTAAATTTGTAACTCATAACTGTCAAGACTTCTAATGCTTTTCTAATACAAAATAAACACCATATGGAAATAAATCTAGATATAGCCATGGAACAACTGACAGCCAGCTAACCATTTCACAATTACAGCTAGAGTATTTTAAAGCTGTCATGGTTTTCAAGACTGGTACTGACAGTTACTGTCTCAGTTATGTTGAGGAAGGCTCCTAATTCATGGCTGTGAGGCTTGATCTTCCCTTGAAAAGTCACTTTTCTTGAACACTAATACCTGCAGTTGAAACCGTGTAATTACAATGCCTTTTCCCTATTTTATAGTTCTTTTAGTGGTTGGTCTATATAAGTAATTAATAACAACTTCAAGCCAATGTTCATACGGATAATTAAAACCTAAAGAAATTGAAAGGAAGTGAAAGTATAATTTTAAATAAGTTCTGATAAATATATTGTAAGGGAATTTAAATTCTAGTTGTAGTCTCTGAGGGTGAATTTTTATGCTTCAATTAAGGCATTCACTTCCACATAAGCCAGAGTCCATTTTTGCATATGAAGTGGATAATGGTTAATGGAAATGGATATGTAAGCATATGTTCCTTCCACCAGTCTTCTTTACAAGATGTGTGCTGTGTACACAAAAAGCCACATAAGTTTGTATGCATTCCTTTGTCTTACTGTAAGGCTTAATAACTTCTGCCATGGATCTTTATGAATGACAGGTGAAAAAAATTATTTCTTAAGAAAGAATCTTTTAAATACAGGAAGAACAGAGTTTAAAGTGTGCACCAAAGTACATCGTCAAATGGACATAATTCTGTTCACTGGAAGGATACAAAACATGTTACACAAAACTAAAGAGTGGGCTTTATGTAACTTCAGAGGCTTTAAAGACTTAGACAAGCTTATAGTAAAGTTAGACAATTTTATGTTACCTTTGTTGTCAGTTGAAATAGGCAGCTTTAGGATTTCATCTTACCCTAATGTAGACTCTAGAATAAATCAATAGACTCATTCTTTTGAAGTACCTATGCTTCTTAATCAGCTCACAAGGAAGGCTAAGTATATCTGCTCAGATGTTGATGGCTATGACACTATGATGAATCTCACTTCAGTATTCTGTGGTGGAAATGCAGGATGATTAAGGCAAGTGACACTGTGCTGCAGAACAAACATTGATACAAATCACATTTTGTTTCTTTAAGTCATTATATCAAACAACATGCTATTGCTCTCCATTTTTTTGTCTGACATCATACAGTGTATCATCACTTCTGCCATCCATTTATTTCTCTGTCATCTCAAGAATTTGTCTCTTATACATATTTCTTTGCAGAAACCATCCTGTTTGGCTATGACAACAAATATAAAAGAAAAGAGAACAAATAAAGGGTTTGCTTGAAAGGCTAGTCCTTGATATTCTTTCTTACTATGCATGCTGTATCTTTAGGATTGACTTCTTATGCTTTACTTGTACCTTTTCCTCCTTCCAGATATTTTTGAATAGTCCTTATACATTTACATGATAAAAAAGTAATCTCCAATGAGCTAGTGTAGTGGTAGCTTCAATATTTTTGCTTCTTTTTCTCACAGGTAATATAGCTCTTTCTCAGTGTCTTCCAGCAAGATGTCTTTGTTGCTGTCCTCACTGAGAAGGGTCTGTCGTCCTCATTCCATCTTTAAACTGGATGATTGTGTACAGTATATATTCAGTCCATCTCCTAGTGATGTCTTTGCTTAAAAGAACACAGAATAGTCTGTTCTTTGTGCTATGTAGGTTGATTCTTTGTTCTCATTGGTCTTATACCTCTAGATTAATAACTTGGCATAGTAACTGTCAAAACTATTTTGACAGCTATTAGGATGCTCACAGGAGCATCTTGACACTGGAGCAATGCACTCTGAAACCCTTTTACTTCTGGTTTTTTTTTTCACAATGAACACTTCCACTGAGTGCCTGGAAAACATGCCTGTGGTTCACTATAAAACCCAATATACTTGTTACATGAGATACTGCATGCTGTATTCTATGTATTAGCTTCTTATCTTTATGCTATTATTGACTAGAGAGAGATAAATAGGATTTCCTAACTGACTGTTAACTTTAAGATACATCTGACATTCAAGGCTCATTTTATAGCTTTTATTGTGTCAGTTCTCAGCCCTGACCCACCTTCTTCCAGCTGCTGAGCAATCCTTCTGCTAGTCAACCTCTTGCCTAGTGGGTTTTCATGCTGATGCTGAGTGATCTTCATACTTCTAACACATTTCCTTCACATGCTTCAGCTGGATTGAACTGATATTTTTAGATCTTGACTCAGGCTTCCTTCCTTCTCCACCAAGCTCTGTATAACTTCACTACATTTGTTACAGGTCTAGACATGAGACTGACCACCTCTGAAAGCATTCTTTATTTCAGTGTGAAATCCAGTAAAAACTGTATGCTCACTCAGGGCCAGCTCTTCTAATATGATCAGAGCATAGCTCCAGGCAAGAAGAAGGATACAGCTTTTCCTAAAGATTAAGAGAAAGAAATGCAGAGTGAAAGATCTTCCTTAAATAATATGTGAGGTTGAGTTTGGTTAGTTTTGGGGGGTTTTGTTTTGTTGGTTTTAGTTACTTTTTGTTTGTAGTTTTATTTTTTGTTTTGTTTTGTTTTGTTTTTCAGGTTTCTAGAACAAATATTCTGGTTTTGTGTGCTGCAAAAGGACTAAGATTCAATGCACAGACAATTGACTCAGTGGAGAACTTGATGAATACATAACATTAGGATGTTTAAATGTAAATGAAATAATCTCAGTATGAGCAGAATAAGACATGCTCTTCAAAGAGCAGTTTGGGGTAAAGTGTGCTGATAGCTTTTTAAAATATGAGCTTGGCAATAAAAATATAATGAAAATATATAATTTGAATTACATATCTTTAGTCACCGGACTTCTGAAAGTGCACTGTCAGAAATCTCCTTTGTAACATTAATTGCAAGTTACCAACTGATGCACAATTATATGCATTTTAATTCATCAAGATTTGGAATTCATATTAACTAATACTGGAGTTTTTGAAGAAGGAGAATAAAGTGCCCAATTCTATTGAATTTCAATGGGATTTGTTCGCTTGACCCCCTTTGTATATAAGGTAGTGCTTAAAATCACAAGCTTTTTAAAAGGCATTAAACCTTGGGAAATGTATGAACACTTCTTTTGTTTCTGAATATTTCAACACCAGTGAAATGTTGTGAGACAGGAAGGAGGGGATGAAAGAATAAAGAAGGAGAAAAGGATGTGGAAATAAATAACAATGGGAATAAGTATATAGGAGCCAACTTTTAAATAATAGATATTTGCCCATGATAAATATTCTACTAAAAAAGGAACAAGTAACTCAGCTGAGGTGAATGATCTAGCACTAGAAGTAACCTTGGTAACATCAAATTATATATGTGGAAATAATAATGAACAGTTTCTCTTATTCTAATGTAAAATATGAATAGAACACCAGGGATTTGAACCAACTTGAACTTTAACTATTAAGAAGGTGATTGAATCATACTGAAATTAATATCTTTAAAAAGTCTCTTTTAAAATCTCATAGAACTAATAAATTCTATTAAGATCATTACAAGCTTTATACATAAAAAGTTTCAATTACATATGAAAGTCTGTTAAAATCTGAAAATAAGGAATTGTTGAAATTGTTGAAGTGAATTATATATGACACCAATGCTTTTGATTTGGGATGCAGTAGGATTTATGCACATGATTTTTCATGTGAACTTATTTTCAGTGCTTCTGGTAGTTCAACCTCTTAGGAAGTCTTCAAGTAAAACTTCTGCTCCTTCAATCTGAAAGACTCTTTCTATCCATTTGTCTCTTTTTCTTGTTCTTACTGTGACCCTGAAGAGACTGATGGAGGGAGGAAAGAAACTTTTATCCCTTAAGGTTTGCAGATACTGACATAAAGGTCTTTATTTTGTTCCCAAAACAGACTCTCTCACATGCTTGTATTTAGTATTGCTTTCTTTAGCATGTCAAGATTCATCCTAAAATAAAATAAATAGAAATGGAAAAATAGTTCCCATAAAGTTGCAAACATTTATAAACTATTTATAGTTTCAATAAATTTATTTCTGGATGAAGAATAAGTCTCCCATTTTTATGCTAAAATGTAGTATCAAGAAAATGATTTTTTTTCCAGTTAACTTAAAGCATACCTTAGTTTGAAGTTATACTGAAATATTTTACAGAAATAAAATATTCATTTCATGATTTTAGCCATTTCAAAGATCTTATTTCTTTAGAACAGTACCTATTTATAAGTAAAAAGCACAATTTCAAAATTGAAATTCTCAAAGACAAAAAATTCACTTTATAGTGAAATACTTCAATAAATGGAACATTATTTTTAAAAATAGTAAACCAGTTCTTTTCAAATTCTTTCCTTAAATTTTTCACAGCCAAAAGAGAGTTTAGCAAATGTTATTTAAGTGATTTAGTTCACTATGAGACATTTGGAGAACTTTGTTGTTTGCTGAAGACATTCCCTCAGCTTTCTTCATAATGTCAGCTAAATGAAAATAAATGTTTACCTAATCATTCAAAAATTCTGTACAATGAAGACTACTTTAATCCCTACACTTTATATTTCTCTCTCCCATTGGAGAGGCATTCGTTGCCTCTGAATGTGAAGAAGAAGTTTAAAAAAAAATCCCCCAAATGATTTGTCTTT
>VZZY01009006.1:6727-19210 GCA_013400335.1 Eurystomus gularis | reverse complement strand
TTCCCTCAGGACTCTGGGATGCATCTCATCAGGTCCCACAGACTTATGTATGTTCAGGTTCCTCATGTGATCACAAATGTGATCTTCTCTTACAGTGGGATTGACTTTATTCCCCCAGTCCCTGTCTTGGGGTCCATACACTTGAGAGGTGCGGGAAGAGTGGTTGCCAGTGAAGACTGAGGCAAAAAAGCTCTTGAGTACCTCAGCCTTCTCCTTGTCCTTTACTACAGTTTGCCAGTCTTTCTCATCAAGGGAGGGGTACACTTTCTTTGACCTTCCTTTTCTGACTGACATACCTCTAGAAGACTTGATTATTATTTGCTAAGTTCAGCTCCGGCTGCATCTTGGCTTTCCTGACCCCATCCCCACATGACTGCACAGCATCCCTATATTCCTCCCAGGACATATGAAGTTAATTTAGCTGGAACTATTGTGGCTTAATGAGTGTCCTGTTTTTCTTCTTTATTGCATGGGAGTGAGTACCTAATTAAATCCAATTAAGCCTTTCATTACATGTTACTTTGTACATGTTACAGGGATTCTTCCCAGGCTAAAAGTCAAAGTGATTTTTCATGGCATAAACTAATTTTTCAAGCATGTGGTAGTATCTATCAGTCTATCAGTCCTCAGCTGTGTAATATCAGTGACTACAGCTGTCATTCATTTTTACTACTAAGACGTCTTGCAATTCCTGACCAAAATATTTGACTTCTGTATCAACGAGTCATGCGTAAAGACTGTAAGATTAAACCCCGGAAGACCATTACATGGATTCTCTGCTATAATAATGGTTAAATTAACTTTCCAAATTCCACTATAAGTTGGTATAAAATACCCTTTTACAGTATGTGATGTCCAAGAGACCTAGAAATTTTTTCTTAAATTTCAACTTGCTCTCTTGTATATTTACTTCTAATTTGGGGAAAAAAACCCCAACCAACTTTAGTGAAAAGTGTCTTTTGTGAAAGTAGGGATTTTTATTCTTTTGCAACTTACATAAAGTCAGAAAAAAAAAAAATCACTGAAGATATATTTGAGTGGTTTTATTAATTTCTTATTAAGATGACATTGTTGAGGCTTTATTTCCATTTATGCCTACAGCTGATGAGCACACAGTGCCAAGAAGGTTTAAGAGAAGCCATGAGTAGTCTTCATCAACACCTTTTTATGACATAATTTATGCAACACACTACTTAAACCACAAAAAATAAATTCTAATACTTCACAATTACTACACTTTTGGTGTTCCAGAAGATCCATTTTGCTTCTTTTGCTGGGGAAGATATTACAGGCAGTAGGAGGTGCACTGCTGGAAAGGTAAAAAAAAGTTTATTTGACATCTAGCTTCACAGTGAAAGGTTGCTAGGAAATTGGCCTAACTGCTGCCTGAGGCAGGTTTGTTACTTGTGTCTACCCTCCGTGGACAGTTGTAAAACATCTACTAAAATTGCAATGGACCAATATTTTTAACTTCAGAACTTAAAACCAAAAAGAAGGATATTTTAGAGACAGTATTTTACTTGTTTCAGAGAAATAACAGGAATGTGAGGAGTACTGTGGTAGGATGCCATACAAAACTTCATCTCATGAAATGGGTCCAAGAGCTTTGTCTTTTCTCATGAAGTTTCAGAGATCCAAGAAAAATCCTCAGACTCTGGCCCAGCTGACATCAGCTGGAAGAGTCTTCACTGACAAGCAGGAAAGAGAGGGGTTGGAAAAGAGGAAAAAAATTACCAGGGCCCAATCCAACCAAGCTGACCCAATAGACTAGCATGGGAAATCACTGAACATAAAAGTTCTGATAAAAGATGCAAAGCACCTAAAAACCCTCAGATGTAGACAGTGCAAAAGTCATCTTTGTTGCTCAACTTCAAAGATATCTGGGCAAGACACACTTGGATCTGGTGTTGGAATGAAACTTCCTCATCGTTAGCATCCCCTCCTTAATTTCAGTTGTGCATAGCAGAGTGAGTTCAGCTGTGGTGTGTTTGCCTGCTTGCTCTGTTTGAAGTGTATGAGCAGTTAAACCTCTTGGCAGAACCGAGCTGTGCACTTCTGGACACTGAAATCCACCTCCTAACTCAATGGCGCGGGGGCTGGGGAGAAGGTTGGGCTGCAGGACCCTTGCACCTTCCTGCTCAGTATTTCATGCCTGGTCATTTGCATCCGACTCTACCAAAAAATATTTTATGTGGAACTAATTTTACTGTGGTAAAAGCATTTCAGAGGTTGTTACCATACCTGTGATATTTGAAATAGGAATTTGAAATTCACAGCTTATCAATAAAAACACATTGACTTTCATAGAGGTTGTCTGGCAGATTTGAGAACAGCAATACAAACATTTACTTACATCATGTTCACAGCTGATAAACTGCAGTTGCTAACTTTGTTAATTAGATCTTAGTTAAGCTTTGTCCTTCCTGCTTTTGTGCAAACCTTTAACATTTGAGGATGCAATTTGCATGCATCAGTCAATACAAGCAATGAAGGAAATGCTTGTTTAGGTAATAAGATAAGGAGGTGCTTTCTCCACTTTTAGGTTTTAGCTGCCACAGAAGTACCAGTTCCCAGGATTCATAGCTGCTGCTTATTCAGGCAGCTCTGTGGTTTGCACCGCATATTAATTTCTGTCCAACACGGGAATTCAATTTGTACTGTACATTTCATTTCTTCACAGATTTAGATTTATTTCATGTTCTCTGCTTTTAATTAACTCTCTGGCACAGCTGCTGGACAGGATATAAAAACTCATTGCTCTCCCTGCGTTGGGAGTACACCACCAATCATTTACCACTTAGATGGTGGTGCAGGAGCTATCAGTTTCCATGGCAACCAGGGCCGTGGTGATTGATTCCTTGCCAGTGTGGCATCACCACAGGGAGCGAGGCTTGTGATTCTTGTATGCTTGCAACATCCATCTAATTAAAATGGGATTAGAGAATCATCCCTGTATATGTTCAACAACTGCACTGCAATCCATTTATGTAAATATCAACTCTATTCAACACACTAGTTAGAGTGTTTATGAAGAAACAGTTGCTTTACTCCCAGTGTCTTGGAATGGGGGGGGAGGGGGAATAAAAAGAGAAAAATGTATACAGCCTTATTGTGGCTAACAAAAATAAAATTAAAAAATCCCTTCACTGATGCTCAAGTGCTATGCAAATCATGGGTTTTTTTCTGAATCTGAATCATGACTACAGGGAGTAAAGATGGCAGAGCTGTTATGGCTGTGCTGATGTGCTGGTGGCTAAACCAGGAAAATGTGCCAAGCTTGTCCTGAAAATTAATTAATTAATTTAGTGTGTATGAATTATTTATTTGTCAAAAGCCTTTAATTTGTATGATTGATTTTAGTTCAGTGGCATCTCCTGAGAGCAAAGTAATCCTCATGTTCTTGTTATTTTTCTTTCATAGTGCATTCCTCAAGTCTTATAACAGTTACTTGGAAATTTGTGAAGTCTTTACAGATCAGGCAAGATAACAGATCTGTAGTATGCAAGGAGACTCCAGATGAAAAGAGGAGCTCAAGGGTTTTTTTGGAGGGCTAAAAGTGAAGCCAGGGTCTTTGGAAGATTGCTAGATGTAAATGCAAAGGAAAAAAAGAAAAAGAAAGGGACAATGGGTGACTGAGGTGTTAGGATTTTTTTTCTTTTTTTATATCACGTTTCTTCTGCATAACACTGACAAAATAGTCTGTTAACATGAAAAATGACAGTTTGCAGTACCTAATGGTCTCATGTCTGTATGCACTTCATTTTGCAATCTACTTCTGTATTATAAAACTTAGAACCATTGTATAAATTATATATAAAATTAATAGCCCATGAGATTTTGTCTAAAAGCCCATTGATACTAGTCACAAGGCTGATTTTTTTTTTTTTTTAAAGGCTATTTCCTCTCACAACAGAAGAAAACTGGCACTGTGGATGGCAACAATATACAGGCAGTAGAAATGCCACAGGAATGTTGTGTTTTGCCATGCTTCCATAATAAAATCCTTCCTCATGAACAAATATAGCCCTGGTCTGGGAGGCCAGAAGTCACAGCGTCAGAGAATATAGATTAACGACTTTAGTACAGAGGAATCATTCTGGTGGGGCAGCAGCAAAAAACTACAGTGTCTGGTTGGAGGTACAGAAATGGAGACAACCAAGATGGGAACATAGCGGGTGTTTCTGAAAGAAACCTCCCTGAAGTTTGTGACAAATACATCCTGACAAATTACTTGAGGGACTATGCGCGATGCAGCAACCCCAAGGTCTCCATCCTGCCCTCCTTCTGGCTTTGGGCCACTCTGGGAGAACACAGCTCCTCTGAACATAAGGGCTCCTACCCACAGAGGTAAAGACTTTTTGCCCCTCTTCAGTCCTCAGTGCTTACACAGGTTTCACACATAAGTGCTTTTATGTCCAGCTGTACCTGAATTTGAAGAATAACTGTTTAGCCTAACCCAAGCTTGCAGCAGAAAGCAGGGATAAATTCCTTCACCTCATAAAATGTGGATAGGGCTCAGGATAACAACTCAGTCAGACACAGGTCGCACATTGCCACCTCTTCCATGTCCCTTTGACAAATGAATCGCTGTCACCATAGCTGTGAAGCCATTGCAAGTCCTTCCACAAAAACTGTACAGGTATATGACTGGAGATTGGTTGTGCCTTGTGAAAGCTGTAATAATAAGTGCCACAACCACTTTGGTTCAGAATTGCTTGATCCATCTCATTGTCCATCAAAAAAACCCTCCAAAACAGCAACTAACCAACTAACTAAATGAATGAAAAATACCCAGAAAAAAATAAAGCTACTAGAGAATAAAAATTACATACTAGAGAATAAAAATTCTCTAGACATCTTCCTGCAAAATCAAAAGCCCTGCCTTCCTCATTAGGGTAAGTCCAGGAGGCATCTGATGATCTTGCCTTTTGATGCTTTTTTAGCTGACAGAGAATGATCCTTCCATCAAGACTGAATGTCTCCCAGGTGGGAATCAGTCTTCAAGACTTTTCTGGCACTTGCATTTTGTTTTCTTACAGAGAGGGGCTAGCAGTTTTATAGAAGATGAAGAATCTGAGAGGATTCTTAGCACTCCCTGTACATTAAAACAGCTTAATTACACCTGCCTGGACTTTCTTCTCCTTCCACACCTCATTAATTGTTCCAGTTGAACAGGAGAAAGTTTTGGAACTTTATTATCCAAAAATTCAAGCAGCTATAAAATGATGTTTCAAACTACAACACCTTAAGTGGAATGATTAGCATAATAAATCCTACATTTCGTATGAAATGATGGTCAGTTATCCCAAAAATAGCAGATTAAAAATATTTTACATCTACAGATAGAGGCTGAAGGGCACAAAGGAGTAAATTTTAAAATAACCAGAAGGAATAAATTCCCATGCATACACATGGAAAATTTAGTGTTCCCTTCAAATATTACTATGTCAAATTTGTAGATTTGATTCAATTACTGAAGTGCAAAAGGGGATTTCTATCCCTACCTCAAATACTTTTCACAACATATGGTTTCACATCCTTATGGTTTCAGCACCACCAGCTCTAGAACACCCTAGCTGTGTTAAATGTGGTCAATGACTGCTTCTTCTGTGTAATGCTTCTGCAGATAATGCAGCTTTTCACCAGTGAAGGCTTGCATATCTGAGCAACTTCATGTGCTGCACAGCAATGGAAACTAGAAAAGGTCACCCAAGTGTTTTGAGTAAGGTTTCAGAAGTTTAATAATATGCTGTCTGTTTTTTAGGTGTACAAATAAAGTATTACATTGGAAACTGAGGTCTTCGTGTGTGATTTTAAAAATGCACAGATTTTTCCATTCATTTAACTCCATGTGGACCCAATGCTGAGTTACTGTTAGCTATCTTTCCTCTCTCCCTTGGCTCAGTATCAGAGGCACTCCAGGTGTTACTCTTACCAGTAACAGTTAAAGCTGATCCTGAATCAGCCCTATATTTGAAAATAGCTCACTCTTGCTATTTCCTACTGCAGAACCAGAAGCAACTCAAAGTGATATAGTTAACCTTTCATAGCAGTACATATGGATGGCTGTAAGGTTGAATACAACAATGTTGATGAAGAAAACAGTCTTGGGAAATAACCGTTCAAATTACTTGCTAAAAGATTTTAAAGATTTTTAAATAACAAATACAGTAGAAGAAATAAGGTTCAGGCTGTGAAACAGCCATGTAAAATAATGGTAATAATTCTCAGTATTTTAAAGCAAAATAATACAATTAAAATAAAATCATGTAGAGAATGAAGACTTGGTCTTCTTGTATGTAGCCAAAATCCTTCATATTCCAACAGGCAAAATGATCTACTCGAGCTTTGTTCCCTGCTTCCTTTCCCAGCCAAGCAACCCCACTGTCTTTCATCCCTTACAGTTAGCTGAATTTGCTGACCAGGGAAAGGTGCCAATCAAACACTTGTGTCCTCTGCCTGTAGAGCAGCCTGCAAGGACAACAACACACCAATAAACTCCTTCCTCCAGCTCAGATGTGCTCTGGAGGAACCACTGGAAACTGTGTTTAGTATTTCTTCTTAACTAGTCCTTGGAGTCCATGATTAACATAGAATACTCCTTGTCATATAATACCATCAAATTCAAGTAGCATTTTTATTTTTACTTTTATTTCCAAATGTGAATAACTGCCCACTCTGAACACAGCTGAGACAACTCAGCCCATTTCATTTAAGCCAGTGGAAAGCCCATACATATTCCATTTAGGCCTAATTTATATGAAGTATCCTGTGTTGGCAGCATCCTGCAATCTCTACAGACAATGTTTTTAGTCTTTCACACAGGGAGAATCCAAATGTTATTTACTTTTTTATTTTTTGAACAAACTCTTACTTACTATGCTGTTGGAGGATTATGTGAAGTATAACTTTTAATATCCTTTTATATATTTCTAGGAATGGTCTGAATCTAGGTTGACTAACGATTATCGTTAATTAACAACTAGAGAGATATTGCTAGTGAAAGTGAAGCTGCTGATCCCAGCTTATTCCCTGTTGTGGAAAACTATAGAATATTGAAAGCAAGTGAGTTTTTTCCAGAGGTTAGTTTTTGCAGGTTCATGGCTGAAATATTAATGCAAAACCTAATGCTCACATTGCAGAATTTTGCAGCTAATACATAGGACCAGCCAGGGGCACACCTGAAATAGGCTTTGAAGTACATATTTGCGCCTCTATCTCAGCTGTGGAGATGTTAGTAACCATAAGCAACACTGGGATGGAATGGAATATGGAAAGCTGAAAGGGGCCAAGAAGAGAAAATTAGTGACTAACATCCAATCACAAGTACTGCCTCAGAAAACCTCATCTGCCATAGGGCCCTGTGTTCTCCATTTCTGATATCTGACAGGAAGTAGAGCATGATTCTACCTCAAACCGTGACATTAAAGCCCTTTGGCTCACTTGCAAAGCACAATAAATTGTACATTTTATATTTTCTGCTACTAGAGCCTGCCAGACCATCTTGGCAGAAGTACAGCTTCTTTGGCTCTGCTACTTATCCTGTTTGTGCAGGACTTTTCATCATAGCCAGTGCTTGTGACGTTTTTAGGGCTGGATGAAACTCACCTGGGGCAGGTGACCCCCCCGGTATTTTGAGAACACAGAACAGAGCTATAAAAGGAGTATCACCCACCACTGTGTGTGTTTCATGTCCCTCAGGCTAGCTGTTTCCAGTGAGCGTGGAGGGAAGTCCTAGCCAGTAGTTTTCAATCTCTAGAATGAATACTGGTGGAGTTACCCTTGTCACTATCCCCAGTCACTGCCCATTGCTCACAAATTCACCTCTATTAGCATGTACATGAGCTGATATAAGATCTTAGGAGTAACATTATTTTTAAGAGATGTTACATGCCTGAAGTGGAACAAAATGTATTGCTGGTTTTCCCACATCTTTGAGAAAAAAAATTAAAATTTATTTTTTTTAAGTATTGGAAAGCAAAGAAACCAGCATGCAGAATCTGCAGGGCAAAACAAAGAAATCGTCACCAGTGGCTGTTCCTCTGTATTCTAAGGTAAGATCGACTAGATTTTGGTAACTTTTGGCACAGCTTTCACTGCGTTCTTCTACTAACCCTCTCGTGATGAGAACCATGTCATTCACTAACATAACTACCAATGTGCTGCTGCTTATGAGATAAAGCCTCTGCCCTGCTTGCTGCAGTCTTACCCATTACCAGGCAGAGATGGTTCCTTCTTTTTTGCCATGGCTTCTTGCATGCTCACAGTGACTATGGCTTCCTCATAGCATTCTTTCCTCTGCAGACAGTGTATTTCCCACAGACGTCCTGCATCACCTCTATAGGATAGTGTAATTACTATGTATTCTAGGCCTTCTCATGGGCAGGGTAGCTTGCAGCAAGGGCTGTTGGGAGGCTTTGTGATGGCTCTCTTTGCAGGACCTGGCCTATGGGACTCCTTACACAATCACAGCTGAGGCTTTTCCTTCTGTAAAGCTGCAGAAGGGGGCAGAGATTTGGCTTTTAACTTTCATTTGCTAACATTTCTAGGACCTTTTTTCTAGCTCCTCCCTTGTGTAATGGAAAAAAATCTTTTTGCATCACTCTTTCCTCTTCTGTCCATTTCAGTGATCCTAATGAGTTTCTTCAGTTCAGAGAATAAATTACCTTTACTCATTGAACCTTCAGAGACTTCTGAATAAAGACAGAAGATTTCGGCTCTTTATTTCATAGTTGTCTCCCTCAGCATTCATTCTCAGGAACAAATTTATAGAACGAAGTATGTCCCCCTGTATAGACCAACCCAGCCAGGCATTTAAAGTTAAAATGAAAACTGTACAAAAGGTAAGCATGTGATGACTCTTGTACCTTTTGCCCTTATGTGTGTGATAGAAATAATTACCTCCAGACATATCATTGCACTGTGCACTGTTGGCACACTGGAGATTGCCAGGTGTTGGATGCGATAGGAAATGTGCAGCCTGATTATATATGCTAGTGCTGCATAATATCTCCTCTAGATGAGCTGAGGAGCAGGAATTTAAAGATATCACTTAATTTTTCAACTGCAGTCAAGCAACACCAGTGTTTCAAGATGAATTTGTTAATCACGTGAGACTAGGGATTGTATGTGGTAATAAAAGACTAGAAAAACATTTCCTAGCAGGCAGCAATAAGTGTTCCGGCGTGCTTAAGTAATTTTTTTTTCCTTTGCTAGTTTAATTTCCCCTGCCCTGCTGCCTGCTCCAATTTATTTAAGTTGAAAGTGAATGCAGAACTGGTGGAAGGCACTGGATTCATGACTGTGGAAATTAAATCCATTTGGTCACAAAGGGTGTGTGAAATTTACCCTTAACACAGCGAAGCAATGCAAGATCTCAGCACCACTGAAGACCTTCACACTGGTGCCTTCAGAGGAGGTCTGTGTTTTGTCTGAGCATTTCCCAGCCCAGCTCCATGGCCATGACTGAAAGCAGTGGTGACAGGGCAAGCCCCACATGCTGTGCCATCGATGCCTCCTGGCACTCTCTTGGGCAGGTAGGAACTTGGTATTTCATCTCACTTTGTTTCACTTCCCCAATGTGGACTGCTGGCAGGGACGCTGAGCATCACCAGCTGGAAGAGCAGGTGTCAGGGGAGGAAGCACCTCATTTTCTGAGTCCATCAGCTCCTTGATAGGAGCCCTCGTGCAGCGCTCATGTAATTATTCAGATACATCCTTTACTTGAGCAATGTGATTCCTCCTGTAACTCTACATCACGCTCTATGTGTTAGTGAGCAACCAACTGTATGAGATAGTTGATAGCACGCTGTTCAAAGAAATCATCTCAGTGCAAACCCTTTCAGAAAGTCTAAACTAAACTATGTAAATTCATTGCACCTTATTTCTCTCAATGCAGAGACAGGCTAAGAAAATTCACCCTCAAGGATTCCTTGATTATTTAGAAACACAGTGACTAAGAACTAGTGTGTACTGCTCAGCCATGAAGGAGCACATTTCTTTGAATTCTCCATAGCTATTTAGATTCATATTTACATTCTTTTTTATGCATTTATTCCCAGTATGTATATAAAAAGATGCTGAGATTTTATTCCCTGATGCGAGTGTTTTGAGAACAAGAGAAGCGTCTCAAAACAGTAGGTTTTTTGCATTTGCAGGTGTATCCATGAGCAAACAGATTGCATCCTTTATTAAAGTCTCTTAAAAAAGAAAAAAAAAGAATAGTCATAATCAGAAAGTGACAAAGAAGCCACATAAAAATACAGCTTTTCACAGTATATGTTTTTTATTTCTCAGATAATCAGTCATCACAGAAAGGCTTTTCAGGGCTCCTCACCAGGTATTTACCCTTTCTGCTCATTTAAAACTGGCTCTGATATTGCTGTGCAATAACAGCACTGAATTTCTCTCTACTCTTATGAGACTAGTAGACCTTGTAGCAACTAAGCTCACTGATAGATTTCTTTCACATTAATGTTATATACTTTCCACTCCTTTTCCTTCACCTGCACCTCTTTTTCCTTCCATGCTCTGCAAATCAAAAGTCCTTCCACTTTCCTTTTCTTTCAGAATCTGCCACTTTTTTCTGGTTTTGTTTTAAAACTGATGTTATGAAAGGCAAGGCATAGTCTAGCCAAGATACAAAGAAAACCAAATATTAAGGCTTTTCTTTTATTTTCAAATAGGCTTCTGATGATATCTGAGAATTACCAAGTAGAGAAGTTTTCAAGGTCTGCTGTTACAGAGCTCTAAATAAATGCATGCATATATACATACATTCGTACATAGAATTTTTTTGGCTTTGGAGAACCTGAATGATAAAGAGCACATATTGTTGAGGTGAAGCATTGTGCTAAACATCAACTATAATATCACTGACAGAAGTCATACAACTGAATCCCATGGAGTCAACAATCCAAACAGTCTGACAGGTAAGTCCTGAAAACTGTTCCAAATTACATTGCCCTCAACTGGCAGGACAGTAGGCTTTAAGAGCCTAAAGAGAGCATTAAATAAGGTTTCTGCACCAGGAATCCTTCACTGGTCTGAACAAAAAGGTTTCCTGATTTGGGTGTTGGGGTTTGTGTCTGTACTGCAAGACCACTCTTTGGGAATGAGACAAGCTGTGCCCTCATCTCCTTTGCTGGTCTATGTACAGCAGCAACACTCTTGGCCTCAGCAGCCTTACTGCTGAATGGATCAGACTGGAGCTGAGTGAATAACTCACACGGAGCAGCATACCTGGAGTATTTAGCCCCTTACTGGTGGCTAACCTTACATTAACAGGCCTCAGTTAACTTGAATTTGTGGATCGGTGTGTTCAGGAGGGGTGGGATCCGCTATCTTCAACCACACACAAAGGGTGAGCCTTAGCTCTGTACTGTCTCACGTCATTCAGGAGATGAGCCCTGTGGAGATCAGACTTTGTTCTGTGCAGAAGTGGAGAAAAGGGTCCCATCAGGACAAGGGGGCTATTGAGTTTCTAAGATGGCAGAGGCATCTCCGCAGCTAAATGCTATCTTCATCCACACAACCTTGCACTAACATTGGTGTGAACGTGCATGATCTCTACTCACTGCACTGCCCAAGAGCCTAGTCTTCTCCTGATGGACACAGTGAGTCACTGAAGGGAGTAGTGCCAGCACAATACTCAGCTTTAGCAGCTGGATACATTCCTCATTTGCTCTCTAGAGAGGAATTAGGTCTGTACAACTTGATATGCTGTCTCTGCCTCAGACTGGGCTTTGTACAGTTTCACACCTCATTTCCAGATGCTACTTAACTATGACAAAAATAGAAGTAACTTTTGTTGGGTTTGTGTCAACAGTCGAATAACAGTTTTCAGAAAGTTTTGCTCTGAGGTATTTGGGTTCTGTGTGATATGGCAATGAGATTTTTTTCTGATGCCTTAATGGGCAACCAAAGGAAAACTTGAGGAGTGTTCCCTTGCCAACACAGGTTTTTGTAGGTAGATGTTGACTGCCTTATTATTTTGTACACACCAAATGCAAGAGGATACAAACTTTATTGCCACAACTAATATGGAATATCTGTTCATCAGGCCATGTGAGAGGCAGCCTTCTCTTTTCATAAAAGGTGTCTCATTTCATGAAGCCATAAGATGGTAAATAAGATTCACCCCCAAAATTTGCATTTGCGGAACCAAGATCTTCGTTATTCGTTCCATGAGGAAAGTATGACCTATAGAAATGGGACATCCAGCTGTCCCTACATTTTCGGAGGCAGGGCTCCTGTTTTCTCCTGTCTTCTAGTCAGTGGTCTGTGCTGTGGAAATTGTATCTGAAGCTATTAGACCTGTGGTTGTTGATTAGCATAACAGCAGCTGAGGAATACCACAGGTTAGGAGCCTAGAAGGGAGTGGGGCCCAAGAGAGCTGATTAATATTCAACCACTTCCTCCAAGCTCAAAATCAGTGCATCCTTATGAGTGAAAAATCAAGTAGAGGAGGCAGGAGACCTCCAT
>VZZY01008998.1:13862-37687 GCA_013400335.1 Eurystomus gularis | reverse complement strand
TTAAAGATTCCCCCCTTCCCCCCCCCCCCCCCCCGCCTCCCCCGGCTACCTCTTTTTACTAAACACTTGAAACTTCATACAACCATCCCATGTATTGCAACCAATGGCTTGAGGTTTGGTTTTTGTTCTTCTGTTTGGACTTCAGTTGTATTTTTAAAATAACTTTAGCAAATGTCTTCTGTGATGTGGCAATGGACAATGGACTTCCCTTTTTTTTCCATGGCCCACTTTATATCTATATTGCTGTGATTCTTCATGGCAGGGTGCTGCAGCTACTCCTGCCAGTATTTCAGGTTATATTATGAATGGATATCATGAAGTAAACATTGTCCCATGCCTCTTCAAGCAGAAATTTCTATTAAACTTTTAAATGATTCCCCATCGCACCACAGACTTTTTTTTTTTTTTCAGCTTCTGAAATAACTGTATATTTGACAAGTTTAGATTGATGTGTAATTAGAGAAAACAGTGTTAAAAATTCTGTCGGTTGGTCACTTGTCTACACTTGAGTCTCTTCTGCAGTTCCTGCTGGGTGGTCCTTTGCTGGTGTCAGGGTTAGCAGTGCTGGGAGCTTAGAGGGAAATGAAAGACAGAAGGACACAATCATTAAGTCAGTTTCTCCACAGAACCACATAGCAAATGCTGTTCTTTTTTTTATCTCCTGTCTTGCATCATATCCCATCTGCCTGCATTTTCACATTAGTTCTTTACCATGTTCCCACCCTTATTTCCTCATTACTTTTAGGGAAGACATGAGTTTCAGCAATGTCTTTATTTTGTCCCTTTGCAAAAAAAAAAAGGCAATTATGAGGGTGAACATCCATTTCTAACCAAAGACTGCTTATAGATACACTACTGTAATGAATACCTGTCCTTTAGCTGACTTAAACCTCTATTAAGCTCTTTTTTTTTTTTCCTGGTTTGTCTAGGGAAAAAAAAAGATAAAAGATTGATGTCTGCTTATTGTGTTCCTTTTAATTGAATCACTAGAATCAAATATATCTTTCTCTATGGAGCAACTCCATGCTACTACCGTCCACTTGTCTATCTTTTCTTTTGGTACCATTGTGCATTCTCCTTCACTATTAGTTAATTTCTGCAAAAATTTTTTTGAGTTTTGTATTCTTCCTGGTGTCTTGGCTCCCATACAGAAGCCAAATGTTACAATCTTCTTTGACTACACTACTTTAGGATTATATAACAGGGGACCTTTTTGAAGTCTTTATTAAAACCTCTGCCTTTGCTTCTCACCATTCTGGAAAGCTCCTGATGTGCAGGAGTGAGTAGCTTGAAGGGTAAAAGACACCTTAAAACTGACAGTGAGAAGTAGAATCTTCACACGCTGAGGTCTGATAAAGTGGTTTTGGATTAACTAAAAGCAGGATAAATTACAACAAAAAGGAAACTGATTAAAATGGGAGTTACCTTTATTAACATCATAAAAGCATTAAAAACAGAATTCACAGCAAAGAGGATGTCTGGTCATAACAGTGCCGTTTCAGTTGCCCGGTATTTCTGCAGCTGATCTTCTATGCTGAGAGCAGAGAGGAGCGAGGCGCCTTGTGACTATGAATAAAAATCCTGTTTAATCTGATCACGCTAATGTGGCAGGTCCTGGAAGGAGGGGGCTGGCATTTGAGGGTAATGTGGAGAAATTAATCAGTGCCTCCAGAAAAGAGTGCATATGCTGCTCACACCCTGGAGGTGACACATCCTTTCTGAAAAGTTGTCATTTTACCTGGAGTTGTGGCCAGTGGAACTACGTATTTTCTTTTTAATAGGAGTATTATTTTCTTCTTCTTCTTCTGTGATGTTAAATTTGGAAGTAGACTATTAGGTGTACAGAGACTTTATTCCAAGTTCCTGAACTTGTTGTACCAAACGAATTAACAAAGCAATAGTTCTGGGAGGTGGGCTGTACTGCCCAGCCGAATGGATGTAGTGAGCACTCAGTGCGTCATGGCAGGCATTCTCCATTGACTATTTAAAGTAGAACTATTAAGAAGATTTTTCTTCAACTCGATAGACAAACAGGCCTGCCTGCAGCTTGAAGTCTGGAGCCGGCAGCACTGACATTTTAGCACAGAGGAGAGTTTGTGTTCACAGTCCCTACCTATTGTGTGGTGGCAGATGAGAGCCGGGCGGGCTCCCGGGAGCTGCAGTGTGCAGGGCTGTTCTTACTGCCGTATGCAAATACATTTTTTTGTACTCATGTTGTTGTGAAATGTGGTCAGCTGTGCCAACAGCACTTAGCTGAAATTAACCTCCTCCATTGTGTGCCCTTCTGTTGTTCTGAAAATTTCCATCTCTTTCAACTGAAAAGCAGACTGCCTTAAATTTTGAGGAGCAAATCCATGAATGTAACGAAGGACAAGGTGAAAAGTGTCTGAGATACCACTTTTAAGAGTTGACAGCGAATGTGGAAATTTGCTGAAAATGGTGGTAGCATGGTTGCATAAAAAGGTGGCTTAAGAATTGATATTAAAAGCCCCCCAAGTAAGGCTATCCTTTCTCAGTGTTTGAAAGAAACAGGCTGTTTCAAAGTTTGTGTAGCTCACTACATAAACATTTTTTCTTAATGCTCAGCTGACTTCTGAGTAATCCATTTGGTATTATTTTTTAAACCCCTGAAACTGTATTTAGTGTCTATGAATGTGTATGCAGTTTCTACGATTCAATATTATAGAAAATTGTAAATAAATGAAATAATAGTAGTATTATTAGAGGCTCAGTAATTTCCCCAAACCTGTGTTGTGGAACAGTTACAGTTCAGTAGCAGACACAGAAGACTTGGAAAATGACATGGTTGCCACAAATGGGTCTTCTGGAGAGAAAATTTTTTAAAAAGAGGGATCAAAAGAAGGTATTTATGTTATTTTTGTACTGATCTGGGTCTCAATTTTGTGAGGATTCACTGAGTCTAGTAAAGCTGTACATACAGATCTTCATTTTGGCTCACTGCCAAGTTCTTATGTTTTGGTAGTGCCCTACTTTCTGGTTTTTTTTCCTCTTCCTTTTAGAGGAGGATGTTGGCTCTCAGCATCAGAAACTCTGTTGCGTATCAATATATGTATTACTGGCATATGTGAAATAAAACTTATTTGAAATAGGTATTCCTAGCTTCTTTCTCAGTCTCTTTTAGCCCAGCCTTTTGTTTACTGAACCTTTGAAAAGAGAGATATAATTTTCAATTAACTGAAGGAATGTACAACATTCAAATACCACACCCAGCCTGCTTAGGAGGACAGTATTGTTTTTGTGCCTACATGCCCATGAATAGTTAAGGAACAGGTTTTGGGTTGATGTCAGTTTATAGTGGAAAAATACAAGTCTGAAGCTATTGCTTGAGAAGGCAAAATATGTAGGTGAAAGCAAAATGCTGGAAGAACATACAGTACAAGAAGTACAGCCTTCTTAAAGAAATGTAGCCACAGCAGTGGAATGGGATTGACAAAGAGCTCTAGTCAAGTTTTGATTTCCTCTCAGACTGGGAGAAGCTTTCTCTAAGATCTCACCTTCTTAAAGAAGGTGTTATATATATATACATACATATATATATATACATACATATATATATATATGATTTGGCTTTCCTCCCTTCTCCTCCTTCAAAAATGAAAAGAAATGCTGTGTTTTAACAAATGTGATTGTCAGCTTGTAATTGATTTAATTATAACCTTTTTAGTTTAAAAGAGGTGGTTTTTAAAAGAAATTTTATAATGCTGCTCTTTTGGCCTTTTTGGGAAAACATGATTAATCCTTTTTAAGCCTTTGCTTGATCATGTATAAGAACCTTGTAATTTACTGTTCCATCTATGTTTCAGCAAGTAACTATGCTTGAGTAAGACCACACCCACACTTGGGTCTGTGACAGCAGAGGATGTGGATTTAATTCTGAGAAGGTCGGTTGGTCTATAGCAAATGCACTCAACACCCACAGGAGGCTTCCTTCCTCACCATCTGATGACCTTGCCAGCTGTCCCTGCTCACTGCCTGTGGTGGTTCACATGGCTGGGTGTGGGCAGAGCTCCACTTACAACCTGCCAGCTCTTTCTTCCTAGGGATGCAGCAAACTTCCCTCAAATGTACAAGGAGACATCCAGGATGATTCCATAGCTCAGATGGTTTGAAGGTTAATTACCAAGTGTAGAAAGCCAGGTCCTTGGGTGCACAACGCTTTGCGGAGGGTGTGGGCAGGGTCTGCATTTCTCCCTGCTGACTCAAGGCATCCAAGAGCCAGCTTGTTGTAACCATTTCACCTGGCCCTTCTGCTGTGAAGTAGCCGTAGGAGTTCTCCAGAGGATACTCTGCCAGTACCGTGCAAGCATGGAGTATCTTGCAGCTCTTCACTGTGACTAATGCTAAAAGACTGGAGTTGGAAGCTTTAAAATATTTTTTTGAGTCCCCATGTTACCAATTTATATGCTCTGAAGTGATCAGGTCAATAAATTTCATGACTTCAGGGAGGAAACTTTAAGAAAAATACCAGAAAAAATGCCAAGTGTGCTCTTTCCTAGGTCTTTATGTCTTTAAATGTTTCCCTTCCCCCTTATCCCTTGGAAGTCACAAACTCGAAGCTTTCTATTTTGTGCATGTATCCACAGGACAATGAAGATCCACAAATAATGCATTGTCAATCAGCAATACATGTTATTGATTGTAGGTTTTCATAGAATAAATCATTAGCAGGCAATCCTCCATTGTGGATTGATAGTAACTTGGTTAAATTTCAATGGGCCACTCAGCCTGATTTAAACTCCTGCTTAAATGTCAGTAAATACTTATTTTTTGTTTTAAATTCTGACCTTTACGGAAAGAAGAAAAAGAGGGCAACTAAAATCGTAAAACCTAATCTCATTCAAGATTCAACACATTCTGGTTTTTGAGTCAGAATCTCAGTGTTCACTTTTCATTTTTGTTTGTTCTAGGGGTCTATATGTAGCACAAGGCAGGGGCTGTTCCATGCTGTTCTGTGAAGCACAGTGCAAAAAAAAGTAAAAGCAGCTTTTTCAGTCCAAACCTTATTTTGTCTTCTATTGGTCAGTCAGACATTTTAATACTGGGGCCATTTCAAATCTAGGGTTTCAGGCCTTAAGCAATCTCTTCACAGGCATGTGATGCCGTGTCCACGGTATGTCCCAATGGAAAGACCAGAGAGAAGGATTGAAGAGGTCAGATTTAGCTGAGATTAGTGCAAGTTTTTATAAAAGTGCTATGTGCACATCTAGTATTCTGGGAATACAGGCACTGGATTAATGTTTGTAGATCTGGTCTTTTAAAGTATTTTTTGTTGTTTTAAGTTTAATTTTGAGGTCAGAATTTAAATGTGAGGACTTGAGTAAGGCATGTCTGTCCATCAGCTGTGATGGAGAAGTAGTATCTGTTTTGAGTGAAGTGGTTTTTTTTCAGTCCTATGTCACATTTAGTTCAGTGATTCTGTGCTTTGTAATCCATATAATGGAAGTTCTTTGTGCAAGTTAGAACACAGTATTCCATGTAACAAAAACCTACTTGTACTCTTGGAATAAACCTGTACTAGTTTAAAGTAAGCGTCACTATGTGTGTTTTCTCTTTTGAAGCTGTGAACTGGTGTAAGGTTGTGTAATGTAAAAAGTGCAGTGGCACTGTACTGGGTGTAAAACAATATAGAACTTGGTGCTCTACATCAGCTTACAGGGAAGCTCAGTAGTTTTGTGTTTCTTTTAGTTCACCTCCGTAAGTGTTCATACTGCCATATTTTGTCAGTACCATGACAAATAATTTGCCGTTTTAAAAGGTCATGGAAGAGTAATTTAAATATCCAAATATATTAGCTATTGCTTTATTTTTTAATTCTGCCCTTTCTTGAAAATACTGAGAAATTCAGTTGCATAAACAGGAAAGTGACTGAGCTCCTCCAGTAATCCACTGTAGCTTCAGTGCTTCTGCCTTTCAAATTACAGTGTCTAGATGTAAGCAATGTAAATTGTTCTGAGACCTGCCCAGCATGTATAGATAGAATGGCTGCAGTCAGTAGTTTCTGGATCTTCTTCCACAGTGCAGAAATACCACATCATTTAGCAATATTAGAAAGATCAGTTTAGAGAGATTAGTGAGGATAACAGAGGATGGTCTATCCAGCCACGTTACAATATTATGGCTCTAAGAATAGGTGTACCTAGGGGCCTGGATTGCTTTACACAATTCTTTACTGATATGGTCAGTACTTTGCTTTCACAGAAAAAACATTTAGTATTTTGCATCCATAACAGTAGAGACAAAATGATGAGTTAACTGGAAAGGTTTTGGCCAGCGTGTACCAGATCAGACATCTATGTACCAGATACTGAGAGAGTGTTTCTGCTCAGTGGTCTACACAAGATGCTGTTCTTTAGTTAAGCCAGCTTTAGATAGGCTTCTGTGAAAGATGGAGCTTTTGTTAAGGCAAATAGTTTTTCCTTCTTATTAGTTCCTCCAGCTTACCTGCCTTTCCTATTTTTTGGCAAGTTTTCTCCTGTGGACTGTTGCTGAGTGGCTCTGAATGCTGTCATGTTTCTTTTGCCATGGTGGTCATTACTTACAGTGAAGGAACTTTCCTGGGTGTCCTTGAGGTGGCCCTGGACCTTACCTTTTCCAGAAGGAGTGTAGCTCTGTTTGAGCTGTGGAGGGAGTACTATGGAGCTTCTGCATATTTAACTGTATGATGGTCCTCAATGAAGTAGGTGTCCTTTCAGGCTTCCCTTCCCCTGAGTGATTTGTGTATATGGCATCACAGATCCCCTCTGCAAATATCTCTGTTCAGTAGCAGTTTTTCACTGGCTGTTAGCCAAGGCATTTTACCCAGCTCTTGCAGAATTAAATCAGATTAATCTAAAAGGACGTATTTACCCAAAAACTGTAATGCACAATGGCATTAGTGATATTATTTTCTTTTCTGAACTAGTAGAATTCCATTTGTGTATTACCATTGGGTGGGTTTCAGGTAGGTTTTTTTGGCTTTTGTTTTTACTTACAATAGTAAGTAGAAAAGTTTGCATTAGTTCAGTGGTATTCTTGTTATTCTGCCTGGCTTGCTGCAATTATCTTCTGAGCTGTGGAATACCAACTGCCAAATAATTTTCCACGTTCCGTATTCCTCTTTTTTCCGGGAGGATGACATTGCATACACAACACAAGATGCCAAGGCATGATCTTACAGCCCTTGTAGTTGCTCGCTGTGTTCAGGCTAGGCTGGATTCTTCAGCCTTAAGATCCTCTAAGGTGAAGAACTGTGAATAACTGGTAGCTTATGCCACAGTTGACTTGAGAAGACACTCTAGTGCCATGCAGGTTTTTCTCTGCTTTCTGCTAGAGTCCAGGCACTGGCCTACCTCATGCTTCTCCAGCACTGCTACCAGAGAAGAGGCTGGATCTGAAAACTGAGTCCTCTGTGACTACATAGCTTTGAATGGTAACCACAAGCACACTTACACCAAGTGTTTTATCTAAATTACATAAGTCATTCTTTCTTCCCCCTTGCCCTTTTCCTTAATTGTTTCCTACAACGATATATTTGCTTCAAGGACATTCCCATCTGATTTCAGAGGAGATGAAGAAAGTTGATCAGCTCTCAGGAAATTCCTTTGGTAGCTGCAGGGGTGGAGCTTGTGATATTGTGGTATTAATAGTGGCTGTTCAGAGATTTTATGGATGCTGTCTTTCGCCTTGTAAAAGGATCAAAGATTATTTTAGTCTTGTTTCCTATCACATATGCTTACTTAAGGCTAATTTAAGTGTTTAAGTGTTTATCCATATGTTTTCTCTAGTAACCTGGCTTATTTAAATCAAGTATGACAGAAAGACAGATGTCAAAGACAACTAATGCAGTAAACACTAGCCAGATAGAGGAAAGAGTGTCAATAAATAATGCCGTTGAAAGAGAGCTTGTGATTTGTTAGACACAGGGAGTCTATCTCCCTGTAGAAAGGCCCTAGAAGTACCTGAATAAAGTTCAGGTGAGTTTACAGGCAACCACAAGACACACACCCAGACGAAACGTGGACTTCATGGATTCTTGCACTTCTGGAGCAGCACGGTTTTACTACATGATGCTCCATTGTGATGAAGTGACACTCCTGCTCGTGCAACTCTACCATTCTCATACAGTAGGGTTAAAAGGGACAGGTGGGATGTTGGGTGCACCCACAACTAGGAATCAGGATGTGCAAGTTTATTTCTCCTGTTGATGCTGATGAACTGAACGCCTTTAGGTAAACTAATTCACCTTGGTCCATTAAAACCTCATGAAGTTCAAGGCCAAATGCAAGGTCCTGCAGCTGGGTCAGGGCAATCCTAAGCACAAACACAGGCCAGGTAATAGTGGAATGAGAGCATCCCTGTGGAGAAGGACCTGAGGGTGTTGGTTGACAAGAAGCTCAACATGACCTGGCAAGGTGTGTTTGCAGCCCAGAAAGCCAACCATATCCTGGGCTGCATCAAAAGAAGCATGACCAGCAGGTCAAGGGGAGGTGATTCTGCCCCTCTACTCTGCTCTCGTGAGACCCCACCTGGAGTACTATGTCCAGCTCTGGAGCCCCCAACACAAGAAGGACATGGACCTGTTGGAGGGAGTCCACAGGAGGGCCACGAAGATGATCAGAGGGGCGGAACACCTCTTCTATGGAGACAGGCTGAGAGAGTTGGGTTTGTTCACCCTGGAGAGAAGAAAAGGCTCAAGAGAGACCTTATAGCAGCTGTACAGTACCTAAAGAAGGCTTACAAGAAAGCTGGAGAGGGACTTTTTACAGGAGCATGTAGGACAAGATGTAATGCCAAGTGAAAAGAGGGTAGATTTAGATTAGAAAGAAGTAAGAAGTTCTTCACTGTGATGGTGGTGATTTACTGGAACAGGTTGCCCAGGGAGGCTGTGGATGTGCCATCCTTGGAAATGAGGCAATTTTGAAGTACACTGCTTGGCCTCTCCCACAGGGTGCATGTGAATAATATTATTAGCTAGACAGAAGTGTTTTTCAGACTGTCTCACATGGTTATTTAAAGCACAGGTGGAAACTCCTCCCAGCTTATTAGATACTTACTTCTCTTGTAGTCTGTTACTTCACAGTAGTCAATTACATGTGCTGTGTGCGCATCATTAGTCAAGATGAAATATACTTTGGTAATGCAAAAGAACACATTTCTTTAACTTGCATAAATGTAACGGAAATAATTTTAATTTTCGGTTTATTCTTGATTCATCTGTTTGCTGATGTGTGGCTAAAAGTGATGTGACAAGTTTAGTTTGTTTTACTTAATTTCCTTTCTGGGGAAAGCCTGATCAGGCAGAGCTTTTACTGCATTAATCTCATTACATTTTACCAGTCATCTGTTGCCTTGCCAGGAACTTTGGCATATGACAGAAAAGAGGAAGAGACAGAGAGAAGCCAACATTGCTAGTGACTTTGGGTAAAACAACTGGCAGCCTATCACAGCAGGAACCTAGAAGTCTTGTATCATCTCTGTGGATGGAGCCAGTGTGCTGTTATCTCTCGTTCCACCTGACATTGTGCAGAACCTTAAAGGACTGAAAAATCTTCATTCTCATGCTTGTATTAACTCTGTTTTAGGAATTCAGTGTGCTGATTGGCACACTTTCTGGCATTATATGGATGAGGAAGAAAATACTGTTTCTATCCAAGTATTTTATTGTAAGCTGCGTATGTGCATATGGGTGGCATGTGCTTACATTCATCACAACTGTGAAAGTTTTTACTCTCAATTTTCAAGAGGCCCATCTTTGGCTGTCATGGGCTATTGCAGCTATCAGAAACAGTGGATTGGTGACCATTTAAGTCAGCTGAGATCCTTCTGTTTTCTTTCTCTGCTCTGGTATTTTCCATGTTAGGAAGCTTTCAGAAATTGTCAGAGCTTGCAGGCTGCTCTTTCATGATCATGCATCTTTCTTCCAAGTTTCCTTCCAGTACGCCAAGAAAGAAGTGGCTTGGTGGTCTTCCATCAGCCCTCTCTGTGGTTTTGCATGGTGTGAACCATTTAACTCATTAAGCTAGTAGCAAAGAATAGAAAAGACCAAGATCAGAAGGAAGATGTTATGCCTGTTCTTATCCAGTCCTTTCATTTTCTGAGGATCTGATAGGCACAGGGAACTTAACAAAGATTTGGGATTTGGAGTCACCATCAATCCTCTGTTGCCCTTTTGTTCACTTTTCTAACTTGTCTTTCTGCCTCGATTTCTCAGCTGGGTAGGAGAGTTATCCTGATGTTTTTCTCCATTGTAATATGCACATAAGATGTGAAGAGCGACTACTTTAAATCAATCTCTGCATTCATCACAGAAGCACCCTGTAGTTATGTCAGCTGGCAGATTCTGAGTGCAGTATGTTTTATTGCTTTGCAAGCCAAGAGGTCATGCAATGAGGGTGTTCTTTGTTGTTCTTATTTTCCACACAGTGTACAGCATCAACTGTCTTCCAGCTGATGAAGGCAAGTCTTTCAAAGACCAGGCTCTGCTTTCTAAAATCAGTGGGGAAAAAAAAAACAAACCAGGCTATAGATGACTCACTTTCTTGCAAATGAGGGATTACAGTGCCTCTTCAGGACTACAGGGAGAACCTTGGTAATGCTTGGTGCTGTTGCACAGAGTAGTTGCCTTTGTGTGAGAGAGCTGTTGCATTTATTGGTACAATACATCATGCGTGGGAAAATTTCCAGCTTTGACCGTGTAGTTTGGTAATATTTTCCCTGTTAGAAAGAATGATATGTAATAGCTTCTGAAAATAAAATGCCTAGAAGAAATTCTTGAAAGTAAATTTTAAAATAATCAGATATATTTACTCAATTCCTATTGAATCTGATTAAGTGACTGTCTGAAGGGTAGAGTTTCATCTCTGGCATGGATTGTGAGACAAGCCTGATCTATCTAGCTGAAGAACCATGGGGTATATGCAAAGTAAAGCAAATAACTATTTGGTGTCTGTAAAATGCTATGATCAGGCATTAGTTAGTGGTTTTAAAAGTGAGACTGTGCTGGTATTTGCTGTTGAGAAGTACATGACCTTCATCACTCTGCTTCACTCAGTAGTGCTGAACATTTGTATTGACCAGATCTGATTATTTTATTTCGGTTATTTTTTCGAAGTAATGCCTCTAATATGAAAGAATCTGTCTTGTGTGAGTTTCTTTTCAATTTCACAGAGAAACCATTCCACTTAAAAGCTTTAGGATAGGAGGTGTTGATATATTCTTTTCTTATTTTCTGAAAAATTTCAGCAGGAACAATTACAGTGCCCATCAAGATTTTTCACAGCACACACCCTTGTGCAAAAAGCCCAATAATTGGGTTTGGATTGCTGCCAGATTTATAAGCAGCATTATAAATGCAGTATACATTGCTAACATTGCTCAGCCTGACAGCAGTAGCAGTGGTGTCAGCACTTCTCTTTTGTTTTCAGGTAATCAGTCTTTCACATAGAATCATAGAATGCCAGGTTGGAAGGTACCTCAAGGATCATCTGGTCCAACCTTTCAAGGTAAAAAAAATACGGTTTAAGTGAGATGGTTGTTTGAACTCTGTCACATACTTAGCATCTGTGCAGTGTTCTTAATTCTCACATTGGTAGGATCAGAAGGCAATGTAGAACTGAGCTATAAAGTGCCTCAATATAGCATAAAATTTTCCACTGCAAACAGTGGTTTCCCAAGAAGGAAGAGAATGCAGAAAGTACAGGTGTCTATTGAATTATTAGTAAGACAGTTCTTTTAAAAAGTGTCTGCTGCGTACATTTTCCAAGGAGCACCAATTTCAGCACTGAAAGGTTAGATGGAAATAAAGTACAGACCTGAGCATTTTAACTGAGAAAATGAATAATTTCAGGAAGATGAGTAAATATTTAGATATACTCAATGTCCACACCATCTCTTAAGCTTAGGCACATAATAGCCTAAAATAAAATGTGATGCATAGAAGATGCATGGTCTTGTCATTATCCCTTTATCCCTCCTGCAAAGAACAGTAATTGTTAATTCTTGTTCCTTTCATGATTCTTTAGCTTCCTTGGCAGCTCTTTTGGCATCTAACCTAACTCTTTTTTGCTTTCTATAAATACGCAGCATTTGACTGAACAGTCTGTTTGTGCTGTGATCTGAAGGTAACTAATGCATTTAGACAACAACCCCAAAGTGGTGTATCAAAATCTTTAATTTGGTGCATGAGTAGTGTACCAGAAGCATTAATTCTGTACCAAAAGTCCAATTGGAAGATCTTAGTGTCTTTGAAGTTCAGAAGAAATAACTTACTTAAGACATGTTTTCAACTATGAACATCAGCCAGCCATCTTTGTGGTAGAATTCGGCACGTGCATAGCAGAACAGCATCACTGTGGCATGTGTAAAATGCATCTCAGTGATGTCCACCCTTTAAGTTGGAACGTAAATAAAACTCGATGTAATTCATGCTGTAGGGAGGTGGGTAGAGAAGCAGTATGGTGCTACCCATCTTGAGTATGGTCAGCATATGTTTCAAGTAGTAAAGCTTGGAGCAGAAACCTGTGGGGAAAATGCCAAAATTTTGCTAAATAAGTTGTTTCAGAACTTGTCATTTCAGCAGAACTTACTGTAGTGATAGGGTGGGTGGGAGAATCACAATGAGTAGGAAAACTCATGAAGAAAATGATACTTTGATCCAGTGTGCTGGTGGTCTTGGACAGGGTGAGATGACAGCTCTCCCATGGCCTCAGTAAATGCCTGAACTAAAGTGAGGCAGTGGTGTTTGCAGTAGTTCTGTCCAGGAGAGCTATGGGGAATGTGTTTGCCCACAGCACTCAGCTGCATGATTTGGGATGTTCTCCTGAGAGGTGCTTAATGCAACCTCACCGTCTTCCAGGCAGAAGACTTGGTAAAATCTGTTTCCCCCATGCTTAGGTGAGGGGTCATGGCGGCAGCATCTCTATTAATCACTTCTGTTCCTACTCGTTTTCTCAGTTGGTTTCACTAGAGCAGGGGCAACCAGAAGGGAACACTACATTTGCTTGGGAGTGAAATTTTGGGAATTTTGTCTTCTTACCTAAAAATTTTTATTTTCTTGCTTCAATTTTTTTTTTTTTTTCCCTTAACCCAGCTATTAAGCTGCCTCTAATAGTTCAGTTTGATGGTAATGTCAGAGCACTTTGTCACTGCTGCACATGGAATCTGTGCCTAAGCAGTGAGTTCAGTCTTGATCAAAAGCTGTTCAACAGGTTATTTTAATTAACTCATTTTTTGCTGTATTTTTCTAACATGGCAAAACATACCAGATCCCCTGTGAAATGATGAGTCAGTGAGTAGTGAGGCCATCCAGAAATGGATCTTAATTGTAGATGAACCATTTGCAAGCTTTTTCATGTTGTGTGAAGGTGAAAGGAAAAAAATGTAGTTTTATTACTGATCACTTTGCACGCATGGCCCTAGAATTTTGTTTTTAATGCCTGAGTTTTTTGTATGTTATAAATGCTCATGTGAGAATAGGTACTGCATTTTCATGGCTTGTGTTCCTTTGCCTCATAGGCTGAACAGCACACTACGACCCACTGTATTCTATGACTGTTTCTTACCCTATGTAATACGTTATGGTTTGGCTAGTGTGTATTATTGCAAACCTCTTTTTGCATAGGGAATGTCTGTAAAAGAGGGTGTTGAAAGTGTGCTTTGAATACGAACGTATTCAGAATTAAGCACTGGAAAACATTCCTGCCCAGAGCTTGAACGTTAAGCAGTATTTTGTAGTTCCAGCCCTGTTCTGTTGAAGCTTGAAGACCTATTCCTGAATTATTTCTTTGTTCCTCTCTATGCTACTGACACCAAATGAAGTTTTATGTCGCTGACCGTAATATCAGCAATGACTTAGTGAAACAACTTCCAATTTATTCCATACTTCAGAGTTCTTCTTACTCCAAATGTAGGAGCCTCCTTAGTGTGGTGTTTTTCCCTTCTAACAACAACAACAACAAAATCTACTGTGCCTTTCAGTGCTGTTTGGCTGATGGAAACCACCAGGGTTTTCCTGATCCATTGTACTCTTTCTTTATTAACATAGGGATTTTTTTTTATTTTTTTATTTTTTTTATTTTTTTTTTGAGCTGAAGGTGATCAGTCTGGAACCTCAGGATAGAAAGCTAGATTGTTCTTTGTCCTCTTCAGCTGGCAGGTGTTTTTTGTGACTATTCCAGTGACCAGTAAATAGAACTTCTGTAAAATGGCTTTCTGCTTGAAAATAATGGTTTCCGTTTGATTTTGGTGGAGTAAGGTGTTGCATCTGAAATTCTAACTCATGAAAAATGACGTGGCCCAGGAGAGTTGGCAGTGGAGCTTCTTGCATCTGGAGTGGTTGGTTGATTCCAGGTTGACACTAGAAATTATCATCTCTTTGTTCTGGAATGTCCTTTTGTTAAATGAGCTTTATGGATGCTTCACCCACATTATGCATCAACACTTGCTGGTTTTTAAATAAAATATAGGACCCAGATTATGCATAGCTGTAGACCAAACCAGACGTGTTTCTTGTTGTTTTTGCTGCTGAGTCCTGTTTGGAGTATGATGAGAGGAGAGCATAATTTACTTTTGCGTGAATCTTCTTATTCCAGTTTCTAAGTCTGAAATTGGTATAAACTTAGAACTTGCTAGTTTTGGTACTCTAAGTATGCTACCTTATCTGAGTTATCATGTCTAAGCAATGTTTTGCTATACAACTGAGAAGTTGCCAGGAGGGGCCTTCCGCTTTGCTAGGTAGTTGGGTATGGTAATTTTCAAAACTGTCATTTTGTCCTAGAAATGAAGGGGAGAAGACTATGTTTATTAGTTTTCAAAAATACTATTTTTCTACTTTGGGAAGATGTAAATTCTTCACTTCTAAATAATTTAAAGCCCATCCATCTTTTTCCTAAACTCTTGATCCTTTACATAGATAGTGTATCAGGCATGAAAACAAAATTTCTGCAATGTTTCAGTTGCATTAGCAGGAAGTAATTTTTATGTGAAACCAGCTGTTATAGGGGATGCAAACTCTAGCATATACTGTGACCATTTTTAGAAGGTGGGGAGACAGCATTTATAACAGATGTGACTGTGGAGTTGTCCCAGAACTTCAAGAACTTGATGATACTCTGGTTGCATGGTAGTCACTGAGAGGTGGCAATGTGACCAGAGGGGGTAATTTTGTGTGTTTTTGTTGCCCTCATGATATGGAAAGTTATCCCATCAAGAGATGGCTGCAGCGACATGTGAGTATTAGTGTTCTTTTCGATGTATTTAGACTGGTCACTAGGAAAATATCTGTTACCTCTGCATTATTTTGTGTCAAAGCGCCAGTTGCAATGGGCTGGACCCCTCCTTTTTTATTGCTGATTCAAACAAATGGTAGTTGCTATTAGCAACTGAATGATAAAACCGGATTTAGGGAGAATTACAAGGTTTCCATAGCTTCTAAGTTTTATTGGCAGACTTACTAGCTCACAGTATTTCTTTTCCTCTCTCCCCACCATGTAATCATGAGGCTACAATGTATGTCTGGCCACTTTCAAGAGGTATTAAAAATTATGGTTCTAGTTTGTAACCCGGGTTTATTTAAGGAATAGTAAAGGAGACACAAAATTGCCTTCTGGGGACTTATGTAAAGTCACTTTGTTTCTCCCCCTTTCTTTCAAGTTTCTCACTATAGCCTTCTGAGTGCCATGACAGGAGAGGCAACTTGGAAACAGATGAAGCTATAGAGAGGCATTCCTGAGTATTAAAAATACCTGATTTTGCTCCTTACTTACTTGTATTTTTAAACTACAGTTTTAAAAGTCTTGTGATGCTGTAATAAAATAAAATATAAAGGTTGCAGCCATTTAAAACTGTGAGATGTGGACATTCCTGAAATAGTGTTTCTCCAGTCATTGTGAGATGGCAGTGCTGAGGAGTAAATTTATATTTCAGAGGTTGAAACAAATATAAGTTGTTTCAGTATCATATGTATTTCATTAAAAGTTAGTAATACCCCACAGAGTATTCTTAATGTGTTGCGAAATCATTGAATGCTATCGTTATTTTTCTTTTCAGATTTCAGGTTGAAACTGTTCAGTATTTCAGGATTAGGCTTTTTTTCCAAGCCTAACACCTATGTAGAAAATAACACTTCTGTGCTATTGACTACTGTTCAATTCATTTCAGAACCTACAAGCCCTTCAATAATTATGTTTGCTAAATGTGCCATGCATTCTGAGGACATAGTTGAGTAACATAGCATTAATGGTTTGCATTTGACAAGAGGTATGATTTCTTATAATTTGAATGATTTTTATTAATGTAGCTTTTGTTTGGTTGTCTTTGCACAGATAATACAAAGTTACGCACAACTGTGTTCAGCAGTTGCATGAAAGGACTGTTGAAAGGAATAGCCACTTCAAAAGAACTTGCTCTGGTTTTGTGTGCTGTGTAATCGTAACTCACATATGCAGTGCAGGAGTAAAAGGAAGGGCAACTGAGCCCAAGCTAGCAGCAGCAGAGGCTTTGTTTCACATAGCCTGGAATAATTTGGTTACTAAATTAATACCTAGTTCTCTGGCTGTGAACTCATATGACAATTGAAGTCATAGAACTAATCCAAAAAGAGATGCTTTTGAGCCCATTTTCAGCAAGTCAGTGTGCTCTTACCATGCTGACTGTGCTTTATATTTCTGCTGAATAGCCTGCTGCAACAAAAGGGACCTAGAACAGTGAGCCATGCAGAGACACACTAGTCCTTGGACCTCAGCCATGTAATGGGCACATATTTAATATAATTCTTATGGAAATAATATTCTCTTTTAAAATTATTTTTAATTCTTTTTTTCTCTCCCAGGAGAACACTCTAAGGGTCTGGTAATTTAGAATCATACAGATACATGCTTCTTTTAACCATTGGGGCAGTGATTGTTCCTTTCATGATGTATACTTTTAATCTTTGGCTTATAGTGCAGAGCTTGGAGTTATAAATACAGTGCTAACTAAGTTTCAACCTTATATGGTCTTTTCGGAGATGAGAATGTCCTTGCTACCTGTGGTTGAGTCTACCTATTTGCTGCCAACTTTTGTCTTAACAGGTTTAATGGAGCCCCATTGCCTATTTGTGTGACTGTCAGACCAAGCTAGAGCAGGCAGGAGCAGCCACGGGCTTAAATTTCTGCATTGATCTGGTGGCACTTAGCTTTGGTTTTAAACTTGTAATTAGGAACGACACTTTTCCCAAAATGTTGATACAGTGCACCAGATCTGTCCACCTTCAAGGGAGATCCCTCAAGGGTTGTGAGTGGAGAAGCTGGCTGCATGTGTCTGTGCCAGTTCTCTTGGAAATAAGCTCCTGAGAACAGAAACCCTTCCATTTGCTGGAATAACACAGTGCAAGTCAAAGGTCTTATGATATGTTTCCATCTAGCAGAAGGTTTCTGTGGCTCCTTGTTGTCTTTGAAATAAAGTGCTTTCCTTTGAGCCAATGCTGGGATTACGATGGTTTACTTTCCTGAGAAGGAAACTTTTGTTTACTTCAGGTGTTACAGAGCCTGTTACAACTTCAGTGTTGTGAGAAAGCCATGGATGTGGAAGCAGTAGGCGAATTTTATACACATAGTGTGTAATGTCACCCCAATGAGCCTGCCTTTATATTGTTCTGTCTGTGTTCTGGACTGGCCACAAACGCTGCATTTACAGTCACAGCCACATGAATGATCTGAAAGATGATGTGACTGTCTTGGGATTAAATTGCACACTGAAATTAGTGATGAATGAATTCTGGGTGTGTTGCTTGCAAATAAATTGCTTGAAAGTAACACCTGAAAGCATAGAGGATATGATGTTTTTACCCCAGTAGCATGAATTTGGCTAGCAGGAATTGTTGGGGTTGGGGATCACACTGGAAACTGCTGCAGCACGCCTTTGTAAAAACACAGTGTCCAATTTTGTCTTGTTGAGCATGTTTTTGTCCTGGTAAGATTATCTGCACCAATACCAATGTTTGCTTTCCTTGATAAATAAAAAGAACGTAGGATTTCCAGGAAGGCACAGTTTAAAAAGGTGCCTGGATGCTATGGAATAAACAGAGGAAATAATTTTAGTTCATTTCACTTGCAGAAGTTATTTCCCATGAATGAATATATTCTCTGAATGTTCAGACATGAGGTAATAGTATCTTTTCCTGTTTGTTTTGGGGGGTTTTAAAGCCTAGTTTACAGGAAGACGTCAGGTTTTACCGAAACTTAATTTTTTATTTCTAGGCATGCAGCTGGCTTCATATTACAATATTTCCTGAACCATGTGTTGAAACTTGTTTTAAAGAGAAAGCTGTAAAGAAAACGAGGTGAAGGGATTGCTTGCCATTGACAGATAGCAGCTATGAGTTTAAATGAAAAATCATCAGGGAGAAGCTTGTTGTATCAGCTAGGAATAGCAAGCAATTCAAATTAAGATGTTGATTGTGTTGATGATACTTGGGCATTCCCCATGGCTGTTCACACCAAAGTGATGTCTGGGAACACTTAGGTTTTTTAGGTTTTTTGGGTTGTTATGCTAGCAGTCTGTCTGCCTGTGTGTTACGATACTCGCCTTCATGTATATATAGCAGGAGTAGGATGCAAAAAGGAGCATACCTGACCCTCTGAACTGAGTTCTTCATCTAATTAGACATCCCTCAAACAGTGATTTTGACTGTCTTAATTCATTGTCTTAATTTGGTTGTCATTGTTTACCTTTCATTTTGAAAGGGACAGTGTAAGAAAAGTCCTAGACTTAGGAAACTTTACAGTCAAGTGTGTTGATTTTCTATTTGACTTGATGGAGTCCTCCATGTAATTACGGAAGAGCTGAACAGAAGAATTGCCTTTGCTCAAAAACTATTTTGCAAGTCTCTGAAAAACAAAGGCAGACTTCAGTTTGTGCTTCATAGACTATTACTTATTTTGACATTTTTCATCATAGTTCTTGTCCTACTCGTTGTTGCTTACCAAAGGATATCTTCCATGCACAGGATTAATTGCCAACCACAACTTTTTAGATTAAAACATAGTCGTGGACTGAAAGTTTGCTGAATTATTATTGATATGATTATTAATAGAACAAGAAAGCAGACAGTAGTGGGAAATCAGATCACATCAGACTTCTCAGTGTTGGGGTGCATTAATAACAAAGTCCCATCGTTGTGGGGAGTATGCCTGAGATCTTCTTGCAGCTGGTAATTTAGCACACATGAGGATCTGAGTTTTCCTGCTTTTCCGTCTCTAGGCAATCTATGCAAGTCTAAAATCTGAATGTAATAGGATAACAGTTTTAATAGTATAAATCCCTTGTGTAATGGTAGCTAAAGCAAACAAATTTTCAGCATAACCTGACTGTGTAGCAAATGTTTCTATTTAACTAGGAACTGTAGTTGTGAGCCACTGAATACTTCATCTTTCTGTAACAGTGTTCAGGAGCAGCTAAATGAATTTAAGCTTCCTGAGTGGAAACAAAATAATGCTTAAATTAGATTAGCAGGAGCCTGCAATGAGAGTTCCTATTGCAAATGTCTATTGCCAATAGACATTTATCTTAAATTACTGTTTCAAAGAGAGATTTTTAAAAAATTGTATTTAGCTCCCTTAGTGCCATACTAAGAGAGCTGCAGTCTGAAGGATTGTGTCCATGGAACAGGTAAAGCATGAACAGGAGTGCTGACTTTGATACTCTGGTACACTTATCTGCAAGGACCACCTACAGGGTTCTACGGTGTAATTCTATTTCCACACTCATTCAGTCCCCATACTCATCAAGGCTGCCGGTTGCAAAGGCAGCTTTTGTGATATGAATGGATTTTTAAAATACTTTACATTCTGGTTTTATAGCTGAGGTGTAAATTGTAAGCTTTCTATGCAGGGACTTTCAAAGTTCCTGTTTTCACTGGCTGCTCATGCAAATAGTCTGTTTCCAGTTACAAAAGTCAAGGCTTAGCATCTGTCCATTTGCTTACAAGGCTGCTGTTTGTTTCTATGAAGTATTTAGAGACATCTGAAGTCAACTTACTAGAACGAGTTTTGGGACAGATCTCCAGTGACCAAAGCATATGTCAGAAAATGCTGTGATAGTACATACTTCTTATGCATTTGTTATGTGCTTCCTTGGTTTAGATTCTATAGTAGCTTTCTGCTAGTTTCTAAAATCCTTGTGTTATGAGTTGGAAAATACACTGTACTGAATTTCACCATTTTGTAAGTGTGTAGGCTAGCATGAATTTATACTGCTCTGCACATGTGTATTATTTTGAAACCTTTTTTCCCTATATTAAATTAATGATGCATATCAGTATATATGATATCCTTAAATAAGAATGGACACAGTGTGCAGATGTCCTCATTGCAAAAAGCCATGAACAAGGTGGTTAGGAGTGTGTTATGTGTTGACTTCAAGCCCTACTAGATTTGAGCAAGGCTGTTGCCTTGCAGCACTTTGGTTTGTGTTATGCTCTTTAATGCTTTCACGCTTTGGCTTTGCACTGGAAGTTGAAAGCTAACCAAAGAACATAAAATGTCAACATAGATTTAAATGATCACAGCCTGTGTGTGTTAAAATGATTACTCAGAAGGTGCTGTGTGCCCCACCCTACAGCCCGTATGCAGATGAGTTTCATTGAAATCTATGGGAATTTTGTCTCAACAAGTACTGCTGTAAAATCAAGTCTGTTATGTCTTAAATGCTTAACGTGTAAACCTGATGCAAAGCACTTGCAACTCAGATTCCATAGTCTCTAAAAAGTACGTGCAAGTGTCTTTTTGAGCAGTAGATAGCCCACATAATATAATGGAAAATAAAGCTAGAATTAGCACCCACTCTGCAAACTTCTTTTGATTGTAATATTGTCAGAAATAATTTGATAGTGCTCTCTTTTTTGTTATTTTTGTTCCTTTAACACTGTTGTTAGAAGATGGTTCTCTGAAATCCTTTTCAAAAGCTTTAGCCTTAAGTCATTTCAGTCAGATCTGTTCTGTCTGCATTCATAAACTGTTGCAAGTATCCATTCAATCTATTATGTTTTAAATGTTGTCTTGCGTGTTCTTAAAGGGTTTCTATGCAATACACGTTTCCCCCAGTAACAGCATATTATTATATACACACTTGTCAGAAAAGTAGTGCAACATTATATCCATGCTTTACATCAGGACCTACAAATTTGCTCTGCAAAGCACAGTTTTATTTCCAAGTTGTGATGAAGGTGCAAATGTGCAAAAAAGGTACATCATTTATCTGAACAGTAACGTCTCTCGTTGCTCTATTCTAGTTGTAATAAAATCTGTATTTTGACATGTGCTGGAGATTAGCTATTCCATATATTTGCCGGTTTGTCTAATTGGGAAAATTGATTTATAGCAGGACTCTTTTCACAGTAGCTGTGTATCAGGAACATGCAACTAATTTTAAGTATGTGGCCAAGCTCTCTTGTGCTAAGCTAAAGTGCTTGCGATATTTCCCTAATATGCCTTTCATAATAAATATTGAAGTACCGCTTTGAGGATTGTTTCAAATACAGGGTCATTGTGGAGTACTGAAAATATTTTGGATGAGAAATAGAAATATGTGGGTTTTTCATAGTAATTGCACAAAATGCAACCTTTTTTACTTCTGTTTATAGCTATTTAATTACTTTTAAATATGCTTTGTATTAAAACTTAGAAATGAAAATGTCATAGAAATGAGTAACAGCAAAACATGGTTTGATAAAAATCCTTCTGTAGGTGCTAGGTAGTAGCGTCATGTAGTGCATGATTATTCTGCCTCGAATTCGGTATTACTAAGTTCAGTTTTTTCAGCCACAAGAATTTATTTGTAGTTTCCTGATTTCCAGGTATGTTTCGTTGTCTCCACTACAAAAACACCACCACCGAAAGCCTTTAGACAGACCTCAGGAGGGTTGCACAGGAATAGCTTAGAAATGGCTTTTGAAAAAGAAATAGAAATATTTTCTGAGCCTGAAGTGCCCAGTGGCAGCGTGTCCCACATGTCCCTCACAGCATGGGCACGTGGTGCCTCCCACTTGCTCCTGGGACCTTTTGCGTGCATGAGTAGCCACTTCATAGCTGCCGTTTATTTTGTAGTCTTTCAGCTCAGCCCTTGCCTCCACACGCTGTGTTCTGGTGATAGTCTCCTCGGGGAGGTGCACAGTCCTAATCAAGTGTCAAATACAGAAAACGTGGGAAAATGACAAGCAGGAGAGAGTTTCAACTTCAGTTGTATTGGAATACTGGAAAAATATATGAGGGCTTTGAAAAGTGGTGAAAGAGTGGAATGTGTAAAGTCTCTGTGGGAAGAAAATGTCATCCTATCAATGCTGGGGGTTTTTTTCAGCATTTTCTTGCCTTCTGTTGAATTTCATAACACAAGCAAGCTTCTTTGTTTCTCTCTATTCCCTGTCAAAGCCCTTTCTTTCAATCAAGCAAAGTATGTTTGTTTTCCCTTTTGTTTTTTAAACACTCCACCCAAAATCTAGTCAGCTTCCAAATGTTAGTTAAAAATATGTAAGATCCCTCCCCCACCCCGCTTTGTCACTCTGCCATATTTTGTGAGTTTACAATCCAGTTTCCTGAAAGGGTTTTTTAAAAATATGATTGGTTTGTTTTTTCTCTTCCCTGCTGCTGCGTGAGTAATTTTTAAAAAAAAAACCAAAACCAACAAACAACCAAACAAAACCACAACAACTGAAGTAACTGTCTGGAGGAAACAGTAAGATGTCAAACATTAAGTAAACATTCCAAAAATAGAGCAAAATCCAGTCACCAAGAACTGAAAAAAACCAAATCGTATATGTGGTAAGTATAAAAAAAGAAGAGAAATATGTTAGTGAAATGGGCTCACATTTTTATCTTGTGGATAACCTGCAATCCATTTTCAAAAAAACAGACAACAATATTTCATTTACTGCTCTAAACAATAGCAGTTATAAGTGGAAAGGGGGAGAGGCAGTCAAAAAATAACTGGCTAAAAGCCAGCAGTATGTTTTCCCATGATTTTGAGGTCTCAGCAGCCTAACTCGACAGCTTCCATTCTGTTTGGTGCAATTACATATCCAAAATCTAGATGAGATTACTCCCTCATGCCCCTGCAATTTAAAGCCATGCTATGATATACAGCATATATGTGTACCACTGCGGTGCTGCTGGCCTACACAGAAGGCACTTACTGGTGGAATTGGAAACCTGAGCTTTAATAAATAAATAAATAAATAAATAAATAAATAAATAAATAAATAAATGAGGTATTGTATACGTTGAGGGGCCCTTAATTTGCATTCCTTATTGTGCACAGCAATTGCTGTCATTTTCAGGGTAGCCTAGCATAAATCAATAGTTTTCAGTATACAGGCCAATAACCTCTAATTGGTTGGTGATATAAATTTAGCTGTGTAAATGCTGAAAAAGCCCATCATGACAGTTTGAGGGTTTGTCTTCCTCCTCCCCATCCCCGGCTTTACTTTTCAGGTCAGTTCAAACAGTACGGGCAAGGATCCCAAGGGGATTGGAAAAAGGGAAAACACATTTTCCAGAGAAAACGAGGCCTTTATGGAACTTGGGCAGCTTTGTGGAAAAATGGTGTGCTGTTACTACACAACATGTATTTGTTGTCACTTTCCTATTCTTTCCCTTGAGATACCTCTCAGAAAGGTGTGGATCCTTATTATTTTGCTCCACTCAGATGTATTCAAAACTGACCAGCACTGTAAAACACTTCATTTCTGTTTGGACAAACTATTTTTTGACAACAAAGGTTACTACAGAAGTGCAGTATGTAATGGAAAGGCTACTTCTCTGCACTGGCTTTGTTAATGATACAGACCTGCTGAAGTA
>VZZY01008997.1:117480-129422 GCA_013400335.1 Eurystomus gularis | reverse complement strand
CCCCGCTCCGCCCCGCCCCGGCACCGCCCCGCAGCCCGGCCCCGGCCCAGCACCAGCTCCGCGCGTTGGGGCTGACAATGGCAAGTTTATTGGTTCAGGTACAGCGAGGAGGATCCGCAAGCGCTTCCAGGACAAATATACAGAGGGGAGAGGGGAGAAAGAACGAAGAAAACAAAACAGAACAACACACACACACACACACAAAATAAGGCAGGATCAACACGGAACGGGAATCGAGCTAAAAAGGGAGGGGGACGCTTTTTATCCGTGGTATGACAACGTACTCCCACGCAGGAATTGCTTCCTTTCTCCAGTTTAAGTCGATCGGTCTTTCAATAAAATAAAAGTGGCGGGGGGAGAAGTTAGTGTGCATTTCCCTCGGAAATAAACTCTACCTCATGCCAGTTAAACACTAGAACTAAAAATGTACAAAGAAGCGAGATGGAAGTGTTATGAAGAGTTACTTTTTCCTCTCTGAACAGTCCAGAAGGAAAAAGAAAAAACCAAACAACAAAAAAAGCCCAAACCCAAACCAATGACTACAAATACAGCAGGCAAACGGACTGTTGGACTGATGGGCACAGGAGACAGAGAGATATATATATAGATATATATATATATATAGTGTCGTAAGGAATTCAGTCTCAAGTTGTGCTACACGCTCTTCGTCCTCTGTATGGCACATTTTGGTCCATGATGGGGATCTGAAGTTGAGACGAACCCTGATTTCTTACAGAAACGTGTAAATATTGTTGCTCTTTTAAAACGCCAGGTGTACTTCCCCCTGCGGAGGTTAGGAGAGGTTTATAGGAAGTAGTCCGGGGTGCGACGGGTCACGTGCGGCTCTCCACGGCGAGGTGCCGGGTCAAACTGGAGGCTGCGGGGAAGAAAAAAAGGAAAAGATCACTTTCCTTCCTCCAGAAAGTATTTTCCAGCGCCACAATAAACACCAGACGTGCTCTCCTGCTGCTACTGCTTTACTCACCCCAGCTGCTTCCACATAAAACACCCCCGGTCCCAAAACAAGCATCCACAGGGGTTAAAATTCCTCAGCTCACGGCAGCCCGTCGCTACTTTCGCGCCAGCATCAGCCGGCCGCAGAATCCAGGCTCCTGTGCCCACCTTTACAGAGTTTAGTGCTACCACAAATAAATACGTAAATCCATCTGTCTCTACTCTCTCCATCAAGCTTAGGCCGTAGAGGGAGTAAGAAAACGCAGAGGCTCCAAGTCTCCAGAGAGCCAGATCATGGCAGCACCCAAGGGAAGCTTTTAAGAGCTTTACTCGCTACTTATTCTTAGACATTCTTGCAGGTAGAGCACACGACGTTAACTCCCTAGCTGGCTTTTCACAGAAGAACCCCTTTGGAAAGGCTCAGCCATTCCTCACGATACCAAAGGGTTAAGGGAGAGAGAAGAGGCTCCAGGGCGCGTTACTCACAAGGAATATTTTAAAGTGTCGTCTAGTTCCATGATAGCAGCCTGGTTGCCGCAGCGGTAGCAGTAATTGGGCGCGCTGAAGATGGTGACCACGTTTCGGTCGTGGCACCAGTTATAACCCTGCCAGAAAAAAACCGAACAAAGCAGGTCTCAGTTAGACCTCAAACCTCAGCCTGCCTGGACTTCCTCTTAAATGAATTTGTGAAAGTGCAGGAGGCTTCCTGCATTTCCAACCGACTTCACTTCACTTTCAAAGCAGCACTCCAGCGCGGCGCTTAATTCCCAAAGCCACGAGAGATCGGCCCTTTGTCACTCGGCCGCTTATCCATTTTGTGTACAAATTACGTATCGTACCACAACAAAACTGGAGGTTTTTAGGTAGGCCTTCAGCTTTCTTCCGCCGGGAAGGAGAATTTGCCTGCTGGATGCGAGCGACGTCTGACACACAGTACTACTTACCGGATCTGCTTGAACTGGATTTTAAAAATACATCTGCTCCGTTGACCCACCCGGCATTTTGCCAGCAGGATGTACAAGAACAGCCTACTGACAGTCAAAATTATGGCTTAATCTCCGTTGCATCTGACTGCCGAGCATTCTACGACAGCCTGCTTAAAGCAGCAGCGGCCTAAGTAGAGCAGCGGTGTGTAAGGAGATTACTACTCCCACAAACGGGGCGTGACCGGGTCCCTTTCGCAATTTACTCGGAGAGGGAGGGGGGAAAAAGGGCAGAACATCCCCTTATTTACAGCACAGGTCAAGGCACGTGATTTGTTTCCACATGACTGAAATCCCTCCTCGGTATTTCCTTGTGTAACATTTCCTTACGCAAACCCACCAGTGGAAGGTCTCGCTGAGGAAACACGAATTGGCAGGTACGTTTCGTTAGCCCCGCGTCGGGAAGCGCTTGCCCTACCTCCATGACAAGTTGGTGAGCGCGGGAGACCAGCGTGAGACCATTGGCATGATTAAATGTTTCGGAAATGTCCTGCCCGAACGTGTAGCCAGCGCCACGCGGAGATATACCCCAGCCGCCACGGTCATCCGGATCCGACCATAACAGATCACACATGGGGCCCTGGAGAAGGACAAAGCGTTCGGCGTTAGATCACTAGCAAGACCGTCATAGAAAGCTACTTCAAAAATCCGTTTCAGCGTTTAGAAGCTGCAGGACAAGCAGTTTGTTTTCATCAGGGAACATTCGCGTCTGTTCATAAGCCCCAACCGCCCCAACACAGAAGAGCTGTTGGCCCCTGGGAGCTCAGAGGGTGGTTTCTTCAGTCCAGATCTGGGGCCCTCAGGAAGCGCTGAGCAAGGTGAAACACCCCAGAAGGAAGGACTGGCCGGGGAGGAAGGATGGTGACACAACACGGCTTGAGAGGCAGCCGTGAACCCCCCAGCTCTCCTTTCGGAGATGGCCGCCACCAAAGCACAGCGGCTTGCGTGCCTTGCGCCCGCGCGTGCCTTGCCCTGCTCTCGCCCTCAGCCGGGTGACAGTCCGCGGGTAACCGTGTGTCCCGCTCTTCACCCAGCTTTCAACAGGAGGCTGCGTTTGCATCTTCCACCAGCAGCTATCTAAGCGTATGATGGGTTCCCTTCCTGTTACCTCGTGGGGAACTTCCTGCAGGCGGTCCAGGGCTCTGATATGATCCAGTGTATCTATGGATGGAGAGAGGCCACCGTGGAGACAGAATATCTGTTCCGGGAAAAAAAGAAGAGCAACCTGTTCAGTGCCTATTGTCGTGGAAGACTGACTGCAGAAAATCGCTGGGTTTCATCCGTTCTGTTCTGTGGTGGGTTAACCTTGGCTGAGCGCCAGGTGCCCACCAAGCCACTCTATCTCGCAGAAGGAANTGACTGCAGAAAATCGCTGGGTTTCATCCGTTCTGTTCTTTTACAGTTACGCTCAGCTCACCCTCGCAGCAGAGGAACCAAATGTGATTCTCGCAGAAGGAAACAGAACTCAAACGCTGCGCCTTGCGCGCAGAGATCAGAGCAACACCAAATCCTCCAGTTTAAGGCTATCCTGCCTCACGGCCACAACTTAACTCGCATCTAATGTATCCCAAGGGGATCCCCACTTGTTGAGCGGTCATTTAAAACGAACCACACATGCACTATCCGCCGTTCCTTTGGCCGCAGAATCAAAATCCTCCGCACGCTCCTATTAACACCTCATTAAATTCTTCCCCAAACCCACAGGAACTACCCGGGCTTTAAAAGAGTTGAGATCCCAAGCTGAGGGAGGTTGGTTGAGCCTGTTCCTGTGGAGGTCGGACAATACAGTCTGCGTAACTCCATGAAACAGAGAATATTCCTCAGTCAGGGCTTACCTGGCCATCTACTAGAGCTGTGAGCGGAAGGTAATCGAACAGATCTGTGAAGTACTTCCAGACGTTGGCGTTGCCGTACTTCCGCAGACACTCGTCATAGAAGCCGTACACTTGCGTAATCTGTCTGCTTTCGTGGTTGCCCCTCAGTATTGTAATGCGCTCCGGGTAACGCACCTACCAACAGAGAGAACTCTTCTTTAAGACAAGAATTGCACCATCAACATGCCAAGAAAGGGAGTATTTCAAACAGCGGCCAAGTTCAGCTCTGCTACAGAACAGCACGTGTCCATGAGTGCATTTCAACTGACATCCGCCGAGCTCAAGCCAACGGCGGCGTCAACGGGAGGGGCAATTCTTTCAGAACCCCCCCAAAATGTGGTTTTGCCCAAGGCTGCTGCAGAAAAAGCCTCAAGCCGTACCTTCAACGCTACTAGAAGAGTCACCGTTTCCACCGAGTAATAGCCTCTGTCCACGTAGTCTCCCATAAACAGGTAATTTGTGTCCGGCGATTTCCCACCGATTCTAAAGAGTTCCATAAGGTCGTGGAACTGGCCGTGGACATCCCCGCAGACGGTGACAGGGCAACGTACCTCTTGCACATTTGATTCTTTTGTAAGAATTTCTTTAGCCTAGCAAGACAAAAACCACCACATTTAGGACAAAAAGGCGGGAAGCTCCTCCACAAGCAGGTGGAAATGTTATTCCACTGCATTTGTGCCGGACTTTGCTCCAGCTCAAGCTGACCAGTGGAAAAACAGTTTGCTGGGTCAGCAAAGAGAAACCGCTGCACACAAAGACAAGCGGGTTTGCTACTGTGAGGTCAGGTCAGTAAGATGTTACCGCTCCACAAGCACAAACTCAAAGAACTAACTAAAAAACGTTACAGATATTATCTGACACAGCAGGAGGAAGACTTCTGAGAGAAGTCACCTGCCTTGCGACAACGCGCTCACGCGCAGACTCCCGCCCGCCACGGTTCAGCCTGACTCCCACCCTGCTGCTCCACAGATCGCTCTCAACCCCAGGTGGAGCGTTGCCACCTTCAGCAGCAGGCTGGAACAGCTCCCCTGGCAGCGCTGACAGCTGCTGCTCCCCACCTTCCTCCTCTGCAGCTCCTCAGGTTTCCCCCACGGCTGCACACTCATAAACCTCCAGCTTATCTCTCCGCAGAGCAGGATTTTGCAGCAGCGGGTCCGCGCCGGGGAAACACCACGAACAGCACGTTTGCTCCGTACTGCCAAAGTCAGCTCATTGTGCGACCGCGGAGCGGAGATGGTGTGCAGAAAGGCTGCGTGTGACAAAGCGGCTGCTCTGGCAGAAGTGCTGGGCGACCACTACGGCGCCGGATGAGCTGAGACATGTTACTCTGCCAAACAAGGAGCAACGTGAGTGCCGGGGCTGCCCCAGCTCCCCCGCGGTTCCGCACTTTCAGGCTGCATTGCGGAGAGTACGAGACGACGAGCCATCTGCGAGGGAAGGGAATCTTCTCTGCGTGTTCCCAGGACACAAGGGAAGTAACAACTCCATTTCCCTCGCAGAGGGACAGATTTCTTCTTCTTCTTGCTTAAGCTACCGAGGAAATCAAGTGTTCCCGAGCTTCACCTAAGCAAGCTGGCACGGAACATCAGTGCATATGCAAGAGGCGCTTCTTGTGCCAGCCCCACTGCTTTTTGCCAGCCCCATTTCCCATCCTCTTCCAAGCACAACAGTTTCAACGGCTTCTAAAGGCAGGTCACATACAACTGGAAAAGCAAATTCAGAGGCAATTTAAACACGCGGAGCCACAACCAGCTTCCCCGGCCTTGCCCAGCTGGCAACAGCACGACCACAGATGGAGGGCTGGCATCCCTGGGTTTAGTCATCTCTCTTCTCCACCCAGCAGTCCCTCTGCTCGTTACAGCCGTGCCGCGTAGCCTTTCTGCGGTACCTTACTGTCATTATCTAGCACCACGTTCGTTTTGCTGCCTCCACCTCAACCAACTGATGCAGATGGGCACTCCAGGCACATCTGAGGCACCGAGAACCCCACAGACAGGCTTGGTCCGATCTGAACAGAAGGGATGAGAGACCACCAGCGCTGAACAGTCACCAGCGGGCGATGATCTGGCTCCTCATCACCAAGCCCCTCAGCTCGGGACAGCGTTGCTCCCACCTACTGCTACCAGGAAGCAGCTGCGTAGGGTGAACACCCTTGGTGGGCTCCCTGAGGATGCCCGTGTTGACTCAGTTGCCTCCTCTCTTTTAGGGAAAGCGCATATTCATAAAGAATAACTACAATTCAAGCAGTCAAGGACACAGATGGCATCCAGCATGCCCCCTCGCACAGTACGTAACCCAAGGGACGTGACCCTGATCCTCAAAGACACCTCCTGCGCATGGACTCCATGATGTGGGATCTACATTGACTGGAAACTGCTGAACGTGTTGTGTCTTTGAGTGTGACCGTAGTACTCCAATTCTCTTTGAGTACCTTTAAAAGCATCTATAGCACCTTTTGAGAGCTTCTGCCCTCTGGGGGAGACAAACACAAACCTCGGTCACAAAGCAGCCGCTCAGTGTGTTCTGGCTGTCACACAAAGCAACAGGCGGGGCTTTGCTGTAAGCTGGGGCTAAATTAACCACAAAAGGTGCGGGGTGCTTTCTGCCTTTTCATATCACGCATACTGCTCCCTTCCCAGATGTGTAAAAAGAAATACACTTACTCCAAGCCCCCGGGGAGAAGAGGCAGGACACTGTGCTGATACCACACACCCCCCAGTGTCTCAACCACATTGTTGCTCTTCACCTCTCTGATTTGCCCAGAAGACCCACCCTGAGAACGTGTAGAGGTAAAGCAGCACAGGCAACAGAGACGAGCTCCTCTGGGGCAAACATCCTCCTCTTAAATGCATCCTAGGAAGGTGGGCCAGCCCAACTCCTGGAATTTTGGTACTAGGAGAATCTGGAGGTTTCTGCCTTGGAAAGAGGAGGAGCCAGCAGCTGAAGAGCAGCAGCTTCTTAAGCTGCCCACCAGCTGTTACTGTGTAGCCTATTTTAGCTTGCTATGAAGACAAACATAAATGCACATTAATAGATTAAGTCTGTCATTTTAACTCTGCGAAGCTGGTTCAAATCAGGCTTGGGAGCTGAGCTCAACTGGCCACAGAAGTTTGCCCTCATGTGACTTTCTAGTGCAGAACAAGACCTTTAAAACCTTCAGCATCATTAAAAACACCCCACAAAAGCAGCAATTAAGCAGTGCCCTCTGCTTGCACGTTTCATTGTGCAGAGCTAAGGCTGAAGTCAAATGACTTGAAGTAACAAAAGCACCATTGCAAAACTAGGATAAAAAAAAAACCAAACAACTCTGATGCAAGTAAGCTGCCCTCTGCTGTCATAATTTACTTGCTTAAGAAGGCTGTTAAATAACTATGACTTAGAGTCATATTTCAGCCGTGTTTGTTTTAGAAAACAGTGATTAATGCTATCAGCTTCCTAAGCACGTGTCCTAATTGTTTTGGATGAAAACCACATCCTGGCCAGACTAAAAAGAAGCAGCTTTCAGATATTTGTATTAAATAAGCCTTCAATAAGCACCACGGTTACCGTGCCTGTGCTCAAAATGACTTGGAAGGGCAGAGTGTTTAGTGGCCGTGAACCTGCCCATCATCTCAACCCCCCTCTCTTTCCCAGTGTTAGACTCTGTAGATCATCTCTGTAGACTGGAGCACAAGCTTGTCTGCTGTCCAGCCCTCAGCCTGCACGGAGAGAGGCTGCAGAACGCACATCCGATAATTTACTGTGTTGCCCTCACCAGCAGAAACCGAGTGGTCTCGGGGCTCAACACCACCCGTTAACGTGCTGCTCTGAAACCTGCGGTGCCTCGAGACCACCCTCGGGATCACCAGGGGACTAATCCCCCTGTGGGAGACTTAACCATCAGGTCCTCACCAACTACTGCGCTGCTCAGACAAGTCTGGGATAACTGCACAGGCCGGTCCCCTGGCTGAGGGGATTACGATCCAGCCAGGGAGCAAATTTACAGTGTTGTGCTTTCTCTAGAGTGAGCCAAAGACTCCAGGTGCCAAGATCCTTTGAGAGCACAGAAACTCAACTCGTGTATGATTCATTTACTGCACCGCGAGCTCAGTTTGACCTGCAGAGGGTCTGCTCTGAGAACCAGAGAAAACAGCCTTGGAGTTTCTGATCAAAATTCAACTGAACCGTCGTTCCACCAGACCAAACTACCACATCAACAAGCGTGCTGAAGGAATTAAGATCTTAAGGAGCATGGCCAGAATAAGAAGCAGCAAGATCCTCCCTAAATGAGACAGAAGCCAAAGGGATGGAGCTGTCCCACCCTTCAGCAACACGTGGAGCCTCAGGAGTGACAGGGACTGTCAAGGTGCACAGGTGCTCCTGGAGGGACCCGGGCCAGCATACTCCGGGATGAGCGTCATCGCCAGAGAGATGAAATATTCCCGGCCACGACTCAACACAACCTTCAGAATTTCATGGTTTGAACAGCGTCCAGGATGCTACTTGGCTCCATCACTCACACTAATTTCACCAATTAGTGCAGAAGAGCTTGCTAACTCATTCTTGTAGAATTATTCTTAGATGAAATGTTCTCAGAGGGCAGAAGCAGCACAGGTACATGCCAGTGAGAGCAACACTCCCTACAGCAGCAACCGGCTCCTGCTGCTTGGTCTGAAGAATCGGTCTACATTTACTACTCAACAACACAAACACAAGTCTTCATGACCGATTAGAATCCTTCTCCTCCCACCACTTCACAACACAAAGCTCTCAAGCTGCTCCCAGCAGTGAGACTGCAGCCCTTCTTACACACCCAAAGAGCGAGGACGCAGTAATGAAGCTGTAAAGAGAGAGATGGTTACGGACGGTTGCCTGCCTGCGTTTAATTTAAGAGACAGCCTCTTCCGTGCCTTCTTTAGCACTGCCGTTTATTACCTTCGAGAAAACCCCTTTTCCCTGGGATGAGCAGAGCAGCTCTCAACTCCCTCACCTGCACCAGAATCCATTTGCTGACCTGACCTGAACTTGAAAACGTAAGTACTTGGAGATTTCCATGTCCAAACCTGGAAGCGCTTCCTATTAAATGAATCCAACTTCTTGGTCTTTTAGCCTGACCGTAGGTGTCCAAAACACAGCTTGGAAATACAGCGGGAAAAGGTTTTAACAACCTTCTGCCATACAGAGAGTCCGAGACCATGACGTGAAGAGCAGTATGAGATGCAAGACACTCAACACGCATTTCCCCAGCGTCCTGGACCACTTCTCGTGCCTACAAGCTCCAGCAGTGATCATAATCATTTGGCCTAATTATAATTTATTATCCTTTACATGTCTGCAGGATTTTAGCTAGATTTCATTTTAAAGACCAGCAAAACAGGAAACAAGTGTTTTCATGTTGTCTGGAGACAACATCTTGATTAACTGCATGAAGAACGTGAGACTGCTTAGTTGCCAAAGTGATGTCATATCTGGGCAGGTTGAAGACAGAACATGATTTTTACAGGTGCAAATTCCAAGAACATTCAGAGTGCCAGATAATTTGGCATACCCTCATCAACCCTAGCTATGCCCTCTCTTTCCCTCAGCAGCCAGCAATTAAAAACCAGAATGACCCACACAGGCAGAACGGGGATTCTTTGGGGTATTTTTTCCCCTCATTTTGATTTCAAGCTTTTTTTTTTCTTTACTACTGAACTCTTCTACTACTGAAATCTTAGGCAAGAGGTACGATTGTGCTCAGCCTCTTAGAAATCAGCCAGACAAAAGGGCGCGCTGAGAAGTGAGACAAGGTTGGTGCACGTTTCTCAAAACATTATCTCAAGGAAAGCAACTAAACCAGCTTTCTGGCAGGGCTGCTTCGCACCAAAAGCAAGGCTGCACACCCAGAAGTTGTTGTAAGCTCCTCTGCGCTACCAGCTGGGCAACAGAACCACTCCCCAAAAATCTACTAATTAGCCAAGTAAGAGCACTGCAGAGTATTTACTTCACACCCAAGTTGTTTCCATCGGTTACAGCACCCTAGAAGAACCAGGCACTGTGACAATGACAGTCATTTCACGCCGTGCACCACAGGTTCAGGGTTCCTACCTATCATCTGGATGACAAACACTCTCTCCACTGCAACCCTCTCTTCCAGCTGCAAGGCAGTGTGCTGAGCTGCCACGCTCCCTATTTTCTGTGCCAGCCCTGACATACAGCCACAACCTGCTGGCATTGCCCTCCAGCTTCTCAGAACACAGCAGCCACAGCTCCTTAATTAACAACACAGCTGGAGAAGAAGGGAAATGCTTTTCTCTAAGAGCTCGCTGCTTAGAACAGCAGTTCCCAACCAGCAGCGTGTGGAGCAGGGCACAGACCACACTGATAAATTCTCTCAGGCTTTATTAGCTGGGCCTCACGCAGGAGACAACACGACCACAAGAAGCTCTTACTCACTCTTCAAGATCTATCTACCCTTAACCCAACCGCTGTCACTCCCTGCTGCAGCACCAGCCCTTCTCACCATTCTCTCTTGGAACTCAGGGAGCTCTGACAACAAAGTAATAAAACGAATGGACAGCTCCAGCGTGGGATTAAAACAGAGAAAGGGAGAAGGAAAACAGAGGCTGGGTGGGGGCTATCTAGACATCAGGACCACCAGTGAAAGCATCTGTCAGGAAACCAGAGCCCGAAGTCCTGCGCAGTCTCTGCTTGTGGCGTTCAAACAGCTCCTACCTTTCTGATGGGCACTCCTGGCACATCAGAAAATTGCAGCGCAGCCCTCTCCACTGTTCTGATCTTACCATGCTGTAGTCTGCTGAGGATCTGATAGCAGGAAAGAGCTGCATCTTCTGAAGCTGGCACTGAGACATGACTGGCCAAAAAGTATTGCTATGGCATCAGAAAACATGTTCTGCTTCTGAGAGGACTGAGCGAGACACGGGTAAGAACGTGACAATGCCAAGTTCACCATCAGCAATACGACGCTAAAGGGAATGTCGACCTAATTACCCTCTGCGCCTGATAATCATCAGTCTAGGAAAGGAAGCTGAGAGCTTCTCTGGACCACCTGATGCACAGCAATGTCTCTGCTGGTCACTGAAGTCAGAACCATACAGGAAGAACAATTTTTGTTACTACATCGGCTACCACTTGAATTCTTTAACTGTCACATCTTGCCAAGTCCAATGAAAATCCCAACTCAGTCACAGATTGCAGTACTGAGGGAGTTCAGGGTGTTCACAGAGAGATATTGAACTTCTCAGGCAAAATCCAACACAAGTCTAGAGATCAGTCTCCTGAGGGAAAAAAGAAAAAAGCCCAAAAGGGTCTTGACAGCCTACACTAAACAAGTCCAAACGGGAACTTGCCAAAGGACTGTCCAAACCACAGTCTGAAATAGCAGACAGTGGTGTCCTTTATCCAACCATTTCTGATTCTATTTTCGTCTCCCCCAACAGCTTGTCACCTCTGTTTAGGTCGGCATGACAGCTTATCTCTTACCCTCTTCTGCTTTCCTAGATTACATATCGCACGTCTGAAGGTTTCCTCACTGATTTAGGGTTGACTTTTTAGTATGTGGCTACTACACGTTATGAGATGCAAGGGAGAAGCGCAACGTGAGACCCCTGAAAGACAGAGAACACATTTCTCCTGACACAGACCAGCCCCAAGCCTCCCCCACAACTCAGATGTCCCAAAGTCAAAAGGTAAAAATCACACTATTGAGGGCTGCGATGTGGGGAAGAAAACTCTATAATCGTGGCATTTTTCTCAGTGGAAATAAACTGCCAAGAGGACCCTCGATCTCAGGCAGACCCCAGGCAGCGCCATGGCCCCCCAGCGAGGACGGTGAGGAGAAGCGAACCTCTTTTCCCCGTCCCAGCACCCCCCACATTCCCACTGCCATTTTCGGTCCGCGTCACCCGCGGGTCCCCAGGAGCGAGCCCCGAGCCGCACCGGGGAGTCACCTGCTGCCAGCACCGGGCCGCAGGGCCGAGGCGAAGCCAGCCAGCGCGATCCCGCCGCCTCGGGCTCCTCACTCACCTTCTCGCAGAGGCTGCGGACCTGGCTCTCGCTGAGCTGCCGGCACTCGTTCAGCTGCTCGATCCACTGATCCAGCTCCTTGGCGAAGCCCTTCTCCTCCATGGCGGCGGGGGCCGGGCCGGGCAGG
>VZZY01008997.1:89131-117385 GCA_013400335.1 Eurystomus gularis | reverse complement strand
AGAGGCCGGCCCCTCTCCCCGTCCCGGCGGCGGAGCCCCGCGGGCCGCGCTCCCCTGTCACGGCCGGGTTTAACGTGGGGAGGCGCGGGCCGCCGGCCCGGGTTAGGCCTGGCCTGCGGGCCCTGGGGCATCGCGAGGGGATCCCCGCTTGTGGAGGAGTCCTTTAAAGCGAGGCGCACCCGCACAGTGCCCGCCAGGCCTTCGGCAGCGCTGTCAAAGCTGTCACCGTCCACCCGTGTTATCGCCCAAACGCACCGTAACGGGGGCTTGAAAACAATTCGCATCGCGAGGTCAGGGAGCTTGTGTCAGGCTGTCCACGTTAAGTTCTGGCAATGCAGTTGGCATTGCTCCATGAAATGGAGCGTCTTCAAGGTCCTGCCCCGGTTCTCAACACAGGCTGGGGGTGAAGGGCTGGAGAGCAGCCCTGAGGAGAAGGACTTGGGGGTGCTGGGGGTGAAAAGCTGGAGCTGAGCCGGCCCCGTGCGCTCGCAGCCCAGCAGCCAACGTCCTCCTGGGCTGCATCCCCAGCAGCGTGGGCAGCAGGGCAGGGAGGGGATCCTGCCCCTCTGCTGCGCTCTGGGAGACCCCCCTGCAGTGCTGGGGCAGCTCTGGAGTCCTCAGCACAGCAGAGACATGGACCTGGTGGAGCGGGGCCACAGGAGGCCCCAGCAATGATGGGAGGGTGGAAGCCCTCTGCTGGGAGGCCAGGCTGGGAGAGCTGGGCTTGTTCAGCCTGGAGAGGAGAAGGCTCCAGGGAGACCTTCTGGTGGCCTTTCAGTTCTTAAAGGGGGCCTAGAAGAAGGATGGGGACAGACTTTTTAGCAGGACCTGTCGTGGCAGGACAAGGGGTGATGGTTTTAAGCTAAAAAGATGGAGATTTAGAGTAGGTATAAGGAAGAAATTTTTTACACTGAGGGTGATGAGACCCTGGCCCAGGCTGCCCAGAAGTGGTCGATGCCCCATCCCTGGAAACATTCAAAGCCAGGGCAAACGGGGCTCTGAGCAACCTGCTCTAGTTGCAGATGTCACTGCTCAGTGGAGGGCGTTGGACTAGATGACCTCTAAAGGTCCCTCCCAAATGTTTCCATGATTCTGTGCTTTTCCTCAGTCAGGGCTTACCGGGCCATCTACTAGAGCTGTGAGCAGAAGGTAATCGAGAACATAATTCAAGAGCATAAGGGAGACCAACACCCGCCGTAAAAATGACCAAAAAAGGCACATCCTGGGCCTCAGGAAGTTATGATGCAGCGTTAAAGCAAATGCTGAGTGGCTTTTGTATATATTTTTCAAAATTTAAAGGTTTCCTCATTATTTAGTAGGAGAAAACCAAGTCAGAAAGAAGGCCGGGTGTTAAACACCATGTACGCCGAGGCGTGCAGCGAAGGCAGGGAACAGTACTAACTAGCTGCTAGCTGGTTAAGATAATTACTTGCTAATTATTAAGTTAATTATTATCCTAAGTCTTAGATTGGAAACAACTACTTGCCAACTGCTCCCTGTATATGGAGACATATATTTATATATCCACATATCCATGTATGCTTTGGTGATCAGTTTCTATTTGCTGATTTCTTACCGCCATTAAAATGTTTAACAGGAAAAGCCGAAATGGAAACCTTGAATAGATACATTTCTCTGGGCTCCTTATCAGGAAGAAAAGAGGTTTCTTAGGTACTGGTCTGAGATGGGAGGTCCTCTCCCCAGTGCTAGTGAAGGACCGGAAAAACCTCGCGCTTGCAGCTGTTGCAGCCAGAACCAGGACTGTCCTCGGATCAACCTGAAGAGCAAGCTCTCAGGAAGAGGATTTCCCTGCCAAGGCGTGGTGGGGACAGAGCCCGCTGAATCGCCGAGCAGGGAGAATTGAAAGGCCTGGCCGAGAGAAAACTAATGAAGGCAGGAGCCTGCAGCGCTACGCTGCGATCTGGAGGTTGGCTGTGAGCCTGGAGGAGAGAAAACCCACCGGGAGGCACCGCAGGTGCTCCGCAGCACATCCTCCTCTGTGCAGAAACCAAGGGCTGTTGTAAATGGGAGTGGTACCTGCAGGGTCCCCTCTGGATCCCACTCTCAGCGCTGCTGGCTGTGTCCTCCAAGGTGCCAGGGCGCACCGAGAGGAAGCACGGGGTTAAGAAACGGGAGTCAGGATGCAGTGTGCCCTGGACATGGCTTTGCCACTCGGGGAGAAGTGATAGATCAAACCACAATAAGCTCTGAAGTCTTGCTGCCCCTGCTCTCTTTGCTCTTGAATTCCTTGGGAAGCAAACCCAGCACACCGGGTCTGGCCAGGGCGTCAAGGTCAAAGAGAAGCCGTCTCTTTTCCTCCTCAGCAGCCTTTTTACAGACCTCCTTCCCTCCTTCCCATCAAGGCTTTTAGCTGCCGGAAAAAAACTGTGCTCAGGGCCAAAGAACGATGCGGGGCTGCGGACGCACAAGTCTTGGTGAGGGCTGCCTTTGCAGAGAGCACCTCCGTTAGGAGCCGGGGCGGCTGGCGGCTCTGGCCTCCGATTTCTGAGGGGGACCGGGCTCCCACCTCCCTGCCTGGAAACAGGGGGTTTGCTCGGGGTGCTGCTGCGTTGGTTTTCTCTTTTTCTTTCGGGCTTGTTTACCTGGAGAGCCCCTCAGGTGGTAGCAAGCAGATTTTCCACCACCTTCTCTAAAATCTAATAATTTCTGCGCTAAAACCTTGTGAAAAGGCAATGCTGGTGGAAGTGGCTTAAAAGGCCATGAAAAGATAACTAAATGCTGGCTCTGTAAATTAAACCGCTCAGCGGATACCCTTGCTTCCTCATTTTTGTGATTTTTCCACTGAAACTTGGTCTTTCAGGGTGTGATACAAAACACAAGGGAAGCCAAAGCAGAAATACTTACTGCCAGCACAGGCTGTGGAAGGCGTTGCCAGGGTTTATCCGCTGCTTCCCGAATTGTCGGCGTTCCTAACAGCACACCTGAAAAAAAGACACAGTGAAAAAATAAATAAGCACGTAAAGTCCTTTCTTCTGTCGGCAGCTGAGGGTGCGCAAACCAGGACGCGGCCTCGGACTAGTCACCGTGCGGCTTCTGGTAGCTGTCCTGCTTGGGGAAGTAAAACTCGTGAAGTAAAAAGGAGCTACTTGAATTTCGGCTCAGTGCTCCTGAGGGCCGAGCAGAGCCCACTGCCCCCTGACTTGAGGCCAAAAGGGGACAAAGGAGCATTTTGGGGCGCAGACGCTCATTTTGCTGAGGATGGAAGGCAGATGTACCTGGTGGCACTTCCACGAGTCCAGGCGTCTTGTTCCCAGCTTCTCCCCACGGGATTCATCTCTGCTCCCTCCTTCCCACGCCAGCCTCCACCACCGCAGGAAGTGCTGCTCGTACTGCGAGGAGCAGCAGGAAACATCTACGAAACCTTGACAAACTGGGAGAAAAAGCTGGAGAGAGGTCAGAGGGGAGGAGGGAGGCAAAGAAAGGGGGGACGGTGCCTGGAGAGGGTGTTAAATCACTGAACATGGACTCCGTGGCCGTTACATCTGTACAGGGACAGTTTCCGATGGGAAGGAAGGGTGACAGCCCAAGCCCTCACATGAACTCCCCTGCAACGTTCCTCTTGGATACAGATCCATCTTTCAGGGGATATAAAATGCGCTCCTGCAGCAGCCTGCAACACTTCTAATCCAAAAATACCTTTTTTGGGGGGGAAAAACCCCTCAAAACCCGAGAGTCTTGCAACAGGTTTTGTTTGCGGACGCACACAAATCTGGAACATTTGCTTATTCCTTTGATTGAACCCGCTGGCTTGATTCGATTACGTCCCTGGAAACGCATGTGCAAATCAGTTTTCCAGCCTTTGCAGGGCACTGCCTTGCGCCGCGCTGTCTCCAGTGACTGATGCCAGCCTCCCGCTAATGCGATGTGCTGCCAGAACGAGCTGGCGTTGGATGCCGATGCCGCTGCTCGCAGCTTTCGGCGGCTCGTTGCTTTCATAGCCATAAATCCCTTCGTTCTCCAATGCAAAATACCGCTGTCGGAAATGACCTACCCTCCAGAAACGTGCTAGCGACAATTTAATCTCTTAAATTAAGCGGGCCGAGGCGCGGCCGTTCCTCCGCCGCACGCTTACCGGATAGAAGGGTCTGATGATGAAAGACTGGGGGAAAAAAAAGGGCGTCAAATTGAAAAGCCCTGGGGAAATGAATGCGAGATAACCGAGAGAGAAACATTCATAGTCTGAGCCTCGGCTGAAATGATTTCCCCCCCTGGGCAGACAGATTTCACGGGAAAGCGCCCAGAGGAGAGCTGCCGCGCAGGCACCTCGGCGTGGCGATAAATCCGGTTAGAAGAATCAGAGCAGACAGTTAAGACTACACAAGTAAGCAAATTTATTTTAAGACAGAACAAATATCGTGGCAAACAACAATATGCAAAGTCGGTTGAGAACAGGGGTAAGTATCAGACTTTTGTTTTCAAATCGATATAAAATATAGTCAGGTTTTATTTTGTCCAAAAAGCAGCTCGCGTTGTGGGGGAGTGTTTGGGAGGGGATGGGTCTGCTCACGCCATCCGAGGTGCGAGTCACCTCCAAAAGCTCAGGCTCGGGAGGCGGCTCCTCTGCCAGCGGAGATGAGCGACGCCGGGAGGAGATGGAGGTGCCTTTGGGAGCTCTGGCTCCCCTTGACTCCAATTTTCTGCCTCCATTCGCATAAAAAGCCAATTCTTGCCACAAAGCAAGGGGCTGGTTCATCCCCCCTGAGATCCTTGGTGCCCACCTACCACCTATGTACGGATGGGGTGGTCGCAGCGATGCCGGCTGCTTTATGGGGTTAGGCATCTCTGAAGGCACCTGCATCTCCTCTTCCTCGCTGGCTCCTGATGGATCGACCTCCAGCGGCTGAGCCTGAGAAGCCAGCGAGGGAGCAGCTCACCTCGGATGCCGGAGAAGCCGCCACGGCGTGAACAGGCCCGAACCCCTCCCGGCGCGAAGGTGCTGGCGTGCTGCTTTCTAGAAAAGCCATCCCAAATAAAAGCAGACATACAAAACATTAGATTGTCAATGATGCTTTGAAACAAATTCAAGTTTATCACTTGTTTTTTCTTTTTCATGAGCGTGTGTGTGTGTGTGTGTCGACTTCATACAAACAGACAAGAAAGACGTCGTGAACTTCAAGCTCTGGATCGGCATGTCGTCAGTTAGCGTCCACAGAAGCACCATCGGATACGGAAGAGTTAGCACCAGAGAGTTTGGAGGACCTAACTGAGCACATGCGTCCTTTGGAAAACCCGGGGACAGGTTGGGAATGGGTGGCTGGGGGGGACGGACATGGGACAGTCCATTAGAAACAATACAAGGCAATTCATGAGTTTTCATACAGTACAATACAGTCACTGATCAATTAACCCTTTCAGTACAGTACATGACAAGTAACACTTAGCACCCTGTTAACACTAGGAACGGAGGCTTTAGGGTGGAAGGGAGGTGGCTGCTAGTTTAACCCTTCTGCCTTTTCATTTCAGGGTCTGCGGATTGCTCCGGCTGCTCCTCAGACACGCTTCCATCCCACCCCAGCTCAGCCAGCCCGTCCCCAGCCTGGCTCCGCTGGGCGACTGGGATGCCGCCAGTCCATCCACCCGCAGCGAGCTCTTCACCCAAATTGTCCTGGTTTGGCCAAGGAAACGGAGAGCCACCACCCCTCTGCCCCGCGCCGGCCGCCGAACCGATGGGAAAACCTCAAATTTGAGTTTCCCCCCTGGCCAGTTCTGGTGCCGGAACACGCAGAAAGGGTTCAGAGGTCGAGTTCTGACGGCCCTGAAGCCAAACCCACTTCTTCCCTCGGGCGTAGTGAGAACAGGGTCCATTGGGAAAGTGCTAAATTACAGTACATTGGCATTTCCATATGTCAACTATTGAACAGCAAAACAGATTGTTTGAAAACAGAATCAGTATCGTACAGTAAGTTCACACTTAATTCTTCACCGTTTCTACACTTGTAACACATGCATTTTATTTCCATTAGTTTAATGCCAGTAGGACCAACATCCTCCAGAACAATGATCTAACATTAAACGAAACGTCCTAAGAAAAATATTCAGCATCACAGAAAGTTTCAGAAAAACCGGTTAATTAGCATCACAAGGTACTCAGGTTTACATTTAGGAGTTTTCATGCCATGACCTTAAAACACCTTTTGGTTAATATCCTGGGGGGTGGGAAGCGAACCCAAAAACCGAACCACCCCCCCCAAAAAAAGGAACATTCGGGGCAATAATATATCTATCTATATGTGCACAGCCGTGCACGTACACGCGGATAGGTGCACGGGTGCGCGCACGTTTTGAGACTGCTTCCTGCAATGCACAATTTGTTTCGATCAACTTGACTCATTTCAAGGGCGTTTGCGTGGGTCCAAAGAGACTTCCAAGGAAAGGAACGCTAAACCATCGAAGGAAATCAAAAAGTCTCCCTTGGAGGAAAAGAAAAGGTCGGTAAAACGTCGCCTGTGTGCCATTACAACACGCTTCCCATGAGCTACCTTAACACCCAGACAACTAAAAATCCCTACAAGAGCTTTTTTTCCGCCCAGAAGGTCCCTTCAAAGTGAGAGGTGCTGTGCAAGGCTTTGCATTCGGGCCTCACTGTGCCGTGCAGGAGAAAACGCTTTTACCTTCCCGAAGGACGAGATGCCAACTCCAAGGGGCATAAAACTACACCTGTGGGGGAAAATGAAAAAAAAAAAGACCTGTTCCACATCCCCCTTTGTCGCGAGCTTGATTTCCAAGGACTGAGGAGACAAGTGAGCTCGCTGGGGGGTGGATTTTCCAGAGGGTTCGCCTAGATCCTCGTGACAGCGAGCGAGATGTAGGCTCTGAGTCAGCGAGGTGCTTTGTGGAGAGGCGGTCCCCTCGCCGCTGTCGTTTTGGGGAGCTCAGACATAGCAGCAACATCGCCAGGCGCTATTTCTTTAAAGCTAGATTTGCAGGGTTAATTGGGCTGGGGGAGAAAGGAAAAAAAAAAAATCTGGATTCTATTTACATTTCCATTGTAAAATTCAATGATAGAGGATGTAAGAGCATAATACTTTGGGCTGCTCACGGTTTGTGTTTTTTAACCACCTTCAATTCCCACTGAATAGCCAAACCCATGAAGGTCTATTGAAGATGGATGCTTGAACTGAACCCAAGCTAAACCAGCCGCCAAAACTGGACCTGGTCAGGAAAATCACCTCATCCGCTGCAACAAGCACACCCCATAGATCTATTTTTTTGCTGCTGAAGGTTAATTCCGTCGTGGCTGCTTGCTAGCGGTGAAGGAGAAGACCTAATTCACTTCTCTCCATTCAAAGCGATCATGCTGTAACGGCAGGGTTTATCCATCACCAGGGAGAAACTCCCATCAGGAGCATCGCCAGACAAGGCCCCGGATCGACTGTTGGCTCATCAACGAGGATGCGCGGGAGGCCCAAGTGCGGCAACCCCAGCGTGAGGGCAACGCAGCGCTCTGGCGACCACGGGGATTTAGCTGCTGCTATAGAAAACCCACGTGGGCTTTCAAAGAAGCAAAACCCCATCAGCTGGCTGAGAGGGGATGGTTTGGGATAACAAAACCCAGACTATTCTGCATCCTGGGAATCACCATCCCATTTCAAATCCTTGAGATTTATGACTATGTTTACTACAAACTCTACCCTACTGATTTCTTGCTGGCAAGGGAGCTCTAGTCCCCGACCATCTGTACTGAAATACCACAGGAATTTAATAAGAATAGCGACGCGCATCTGAATCGCCTCCTAACGCGAGGCCTGACCAACTCCTAACACCGCTTTTCAAATTCAGCAGCAAACCCCACAGTCATTATGCTCCATCCTCTAAATCTTCTGTAAGTCTTGTTACTTAAAAATACCTTTTGTAGTTTAAGCCCCCGATCGATCTCAACAGCACTTTTAGTACAGGCACAATGATGGCTTTTATTGCAATGGCTTGAGCGCGGTCTCTGTTGAAACCAGCATCTCAGGCTGGTTTTCACTTTGCTGTCCCACGGACTCATCCTGTGAGTGCAGACTGGGGGCTCGGACCAAAACCAAGAACATCTGCCCTAGGCTTCTCGCTCCGGGTCTGCTTCATGTCCTGCGGTCCGCTCAAGTCCAAGTGTGAACTGGTTGATCTCGCACTGTCCCCATCCCTTCTGAGACCTCTCTTGTATCTTTGGTGTTTTTAAAAGCCACGCGCTTGGGTCCCCGATGACCTCAAAGTTTACAACAACCACGTCTGCCTGGACGGCGGTGATTTCAGATGTTCGTTCTGTTGTGTAAAATAAGCTTGGATGGATTTAGTTCCCTAATTTATAAAACCACTAAGGGACATGTAATGGAAGTCAGGCACCGGACAGTGGTCACATACACCTCAAAACTATCTTCTGATGGCCCCTAAGTAATTAACACTGCGCCTAAGAGGCTAAATAGACTGGGGAAAATCAAACAGTTCAAAACTCAGTGCTAATAGTACTTACAAAAGTGCAGTGCTCAATATAGTCAGAAGCAAAGTGACTACTAGTACTTAAAGTGCTAGTTTCAAAGTCTGTTTGGTTCAGTGTCCGAAACACGGGTAGAACACAGAGGGGACAGCTCGGGGTGAAATTAAGAACAGACAGCACTGCAACTGCACATGCCACACCAAAAGTGCTTCATATCACACCACTGCGGAGAGATGCATAATGCTACGGCTCAGCTTGTGAACACATACGAGCAAACGACTGACACCTTGTAGGTTACGATAAAGAACAGCTCCATCAACTCCATCACCACAGACCCATTCAGAAAGCAAGTGGTCACAGCGTACGGGAAAAAAAAAAACAGCCAACCAACCAAAACCCACCCCAAAACCAAGAGTCTCTCGGAACATTTACGAGTCTTTGCAACTATGATACTCAAAGTCTAGCACAAGCAACCCTGGAAAGCCTGCCCAGCATCTGCAACAAGCTTCGCCAACGCTTATCATGCACTTTACAGAGGAGTCGTGCCGCAGACTGCCTCCTGTTACACGCTATCTTACAGTTAGCCTAGTTACCTACGTAGTTGTGGTTTGCTTTTTTTTTTTTTTTAGCTTTCTGACTATGCATTAAGCCGGCTTTTGTCTCTTCACCACCCTACCAGTCAAAGGACAAGTAATGCAAGAACAAGACAATGAAGGCGGTCTAGTAAACACTGACGTTCCTAACGTCCCGACTTCATTTTCATGAAGGAAAACGCTCCAGCAAAGGACTTTGGATCAGCACGCTCCTGGAAAGAGGCTCGAAAAGGAGGATTCATCCCGACGGACGTCAGGCACTGCCCATTTCTCTCTTTAAACACACGCTTCCCACCGACTGCCCCATTGCCTACTCCAGCTGCTCACATCCACTTTTTGGTTCCCTCGCATTAAGCACGAGTCCAACCCTACCTTTATACACGCGCTGGGAAAGCAACGGCTCCGCTCGCTGGAAACAGGGCACAGGAAATCTGCCCGCTAAGATCTGTGCGGGGAGATTTCCAGTCCTCACCCTGGGCTGGAAGCAGCTCCTTGGAAGCTGGGACATGCTCCAGCAGCGCCCTTCCATCCCCTCAGCTCGGGAGCTCAGCGCTTGCGAGAACAAGGTGTTTTCTCCCAAAGCAAAAGTGGCAAATGAAAATGGGGAAAGCACACCTTCGGTTCTCACTGGTGTTTCAGCAGGCACCCAAAAAAAAAGGTCACTGAACAGCAGAAGTGGCTCCCCAGGCCCCGCACACGTTGCCGTCAACTCTCCCAAATGTTGTACAAGGCAACATCTGGCACGTCTGAGCTGGGTACAAATCTTTTTTTACGGTGAAAGCTCTTTTTAAAACAGAAGTATTGGCTTGCTGGAGGTGGCGGGGTATGCTGGGGGTGCTGCGGGTACAGCCACAGACATTTTCCTAACCAGAGAGCAACACTAGGGAGGTGATTTTTCAGAAGCAGATAACATAATACCCCAGGGGATAAAAACAGAGTTACAGACCCTGGTCATTTATTTCTGCTACTGCCACAAAGATGCGTATTTAAACAAGGAAAAAAAGCGAGGTCGTGCATCCAGGGGCTGTGGATCTAGATCCACCTTTGCAGACCTACAACTGGGAAAGAAAGGAGCCTGGAAAAGACGTGGGAGCTGGCGAAGGGCAGCGCGAGGCTGGTGGTGATTTCCGCAGGCGTACGGTGGGGAAATGCAACTCTCCCAGTCCACAGCCCAGGTAAGAAAACTGCTGGAATCATCTCTCCAAAGGCAGCAAGCTCTGGGGAAGGCACACAGCGCGGGTACGCGGCCACGACCCTGTCACCCAGCGAGGAGCGAGGCCCCCGGCGAAGGACAGCGAAGAGTGCCCGCTTGCACACCACGGCTTTAGCCTAAGTGGTGGTGGAGTCCTGCGGGACTAAAAGCAATCGCTGAGCGATACGCTGGGCAAAGAAGCATCTTGCAGGACCGTATTCAAGCCCGATCTTGGGCTTGATGATTTTGGGCAGATGATTTGGGAGCGGAGAATAAATCTAATGCCAGGACGCTGCGTCAAACTGCACAGTAATTTCCTGCACTGCTCTCACAAGGAACTTTTCACACCGCAGTGTATTTTTTGCTGCTTTAGTTTGTCCTAAGAACACACTATTGGCCACATCTGAGACTCTTTGCAGTTTTGTCTCCACCCGGACTGGCAACCCTGTTAAATTTTTTAAAAGACGAGCTATTAGAGGTTTTCTGGGAGAAAAGGCTGCGTGCTGGCCCGTGACCTCACCTTCAGCCTGAGCTCTGGATTTTAAAGGCATCTGTAAAACCCTGCTTCAGCCACCGCGTTAGATTCTCATCTAAATACTCTTGGCAACTCTTCCAGTCTCCAAAAAGCAATTCGTTTGGAAGTTTTATTAGACACAACGCTTTATTTTTGGAGGCGGAGGCTTTTGCTGTGTCGAAGCCTGCAGATATCCCTGCACCACGAGGAAACACTGATTCTCAGCGGTGAATAAAGTGATTCCCAGACACTGGCTACTGCCGAGTACAACGCGATCCCAGATCGCTCGGTATGAGAGGAATAACGCGAAGAGAAGATGCGGAGCCATTTTTAATTCTATGCTAATGATTGCAACAGAAAACAGATCCTGCAGCGGAAGACCGATTCCGGGAAGAAATAATCATCCATCTTTCGTAGTCCTACTGCTGCTCAAGAAGATGCTTGTTTACAAAATGGCCATCTCCAGCAAAAGGCTGTGCCGTGGTCGCCTGGTAAAGCGGTATGTTCAGACCTGTCCTGCTGCCGGGCTGGGGGTGCTCTGCCTGGGACACGCCGCTCTGAAACGAAACGCTCCAAGCTGCGAGGATGGGAAACCGCAGCCTGTTCCACACGTACCAGCTGTAGGGCTAATGCCACTCACGATACCGCAGAAATGGTGCTTGGAGATCCCTGCTTTGGAATTCACGCTTTTGGTTTAGAGAGGGAAAACCATAGGACCTTTAAATTATTTATATGTGAAAAGATGCTTTCAATAAAAGCATCAATCATGTGCAAACCAAAACGAAATTCCAAATGCAGGCTTTCTGCATTTTGGATGATTAAACGTGGACGAGAAGCATCTTTTTCTCCCTCTGCACAAAAATATCCATCATGCAGAGTGACATTAAAATGGCCTTTTTTGTATGGAGGAAAGAAAAAAACAACGTAGAAGCCCAGGAACCTGCAGAGTAGTTGTGAAAGGGATGAAAACCCCACCCTGTGGTAGGCACGCAATCTGTTGCTGCTTCCCCAGCTACCACCATAGTCCTCGAAGAGGCTCTGACACAAAGTTGACTGCGAGACTATCTCCTGGAGACGTGAACCTGCACCGCTGGGTCACAGCCAAGAGAGACACCAAGCACCCTGGCAAGTCCTCCTGTTGTAGCAGGCTCTCCTTGGCCAGTAAGACACAGTCTTCATCAAAGAGCCAGCACATGCAGGGGAGCAATGTGTACGTGACAAATTTATTCATGGGGACTTTGCGACCACAGCTGCTGCTTCTACCTGGGGGTGCCACCACCAGCAGGTCGCTGCTGAGGAAAGGGCTCTGCTCGGTGTTCTCCGTCTCTCCTCGCTGGGTATCCACACGTGTTGCTAGACATTGAAGACGCCTGCGTCCAGCATTACGAGACACGTTCCTGGGGCGCAGCAGAATAACTCCAATACATCGCCTTGCTGTAATGACGGTGCCTGAAGACGGGAACATTGGACCGCAGGGACCGCATGTTGAAAGCAAAACATTTTATTACCATCGGTTAAGCTTCGTAATGCACACTTAGGAGTAAGATAGAGGTTATATGGAGATCACTTTGCTCGCTACCAACTACAGCTTCTGGGATTAAATGCAGCAGCTGTTGAGCGATGCGTAACAGGACCAGTGGAATGAAAAAGAGAACAATGTACAGTTGAAACAGCGGCAGGGGGGGGTAGCTTGGCAGTCTTAGAGCTTGAAATTCAACCAGAAATCATATTTTTTTTCTGCTGTACAAAAAACCACAGCCTCCTGGACAACAGCTGGTGCCCAAGCACTGCCTTCAAAGTGCACCCTCCAACTCAACACCCACCTCAGCATCTACCGCCTTGTACGGGTGCCACAGCACCCACACAACCCGCAAAGATCAGAGGGGACCGCTTTCCTTTCGGGGGGGATGACCCCGCTAGGGTCGATGGATCAAGCCTAGGGCTGCTGCAAATACAGGAGCTCTTTGCTTGTCTAGCCGCAACCCCTCCTCGCGGCACACAGGTGTTTACTGGAAATCTCGCGTCGCTGTGACGGCAGAAAGGCGGATATCACCCATAAATACCCCGAATTCAGCACGGCTAGCTTGGTGACAACGCTCTGCCACTGCCCGCCTGGTGGGGATTCAGATGTGTCATTTCAGGGTTGTTTTCTTTAAGCTTCCATGCAATGTTTTGGACAGTAAATGCCACCCTGAGACGGTTTCTAAAGAACTTACGTTTCTTCCAGTGCAAATTGCACCTTCAATCTAACATCAAAAGTACAGTTATCTTTCCCAGACGTCAGAGGTCACAAAAAAGCTATTTTGGATCATCTACTAAAGAATCACTAACATACTTTAACAGCACCAGCTTTTTTCGCCTAAATCAGTTTACCTTCCAGCCAATCTTCTACAAGCAGCTCCAAATTGCATCAAACCCTATCCAGAGGAACGCTCTGTTCTGCTCTCCCCTTTCCTGATATTACAACTCTTATTTCACATTAGCTTCTGCATTCATACAAAAATCCAAAGGAGAGGGAAAACATGACTTCACTTGTAAAAGGAGGACTCCAGCTATTGCTGGCACAAAACTACCAATTTGGATTCTTCTAGAAAACAAACTGCTTGGCTAGAAAGGTGGGAAGCTCAGGGGCGTGGAGGAGGAACTTCACTTTGTGGAGAGCCTGAGAGGGTGAGGAAGTTAAGAGGATCTTCCAGTTGGTGCTTTCTCTTTCTCCTCCCGTGGCACGGAGCTGCTGAGAAGGCTGCATCTCTCTGCAGGAGAGCACCTCAGGGCCCATCTCGGGAGCAGGTTCAGACACAAACAACGGGGGTGGACATCAGCTCACCCAGAGAGCCGCCCAGGCGCTCCAGAACAACCTGCAAAGTCCAAGCCGTGGCTCAGTCTTCACTCTTACCTCTTGGCTCACATTGCGAGAGATTGCTCCTCTAACTTTCTGTTGGGGGCCTTGCAGAAATATCTTCTCCTTTACAGCAAAAGCGACTGCATCTCTGCCAGGGGTGGAGTTGCAGTCCCTTCCCGTTCTTGAATTAGCTTGGAAATGGCAAGAAGCTTTCAGAAACCGTGGGCTGCTGGTGAGACCTGGTGGGGCTGTGGGTTGTCTAACAAGGGATAAGCACGTTTCGGGAGGCTACCCCTACTTGAGAGAGCGTCTCCTAAGAGCAGAAAAGAGGTGAGAAAAGCCACAGGTTAAACTGCAGTTTGTGGCTGCAGGAGGAGGAAGTGGGCACCGCCTCCGCCTCACGCTCCGGATTGAGGGTTTTCTTGGGGACACACACGTATCAGCACAAAACAGGCATCGCCAAACAAACCGGCACTTTTCAGCTGTCTTTGAATTAAAAGCCTCCATAACATGCCTTCAGCAAGATAACCCCCAGTTAAAAGCTGGCAGCATCCACTAAAATGTTCATCAGGTGACTCCAGCACCTCCCTCTTCTTCTTTCTTCTTCTTCTTTTCTTTAATAAGATAGCTAGAAGGAACTTATCACTTGTTAAGCGAGAGGGTCACCCCCGACAGCGCTGCGGGATGACTGTGCTGGCGTAAGCAGAACCGGCTGTTGCTGAGCGCAGGGGCCGGCATGCAGCAAGCTTACGTGCAGGCTGCAAGCTGGCACACGCCGATCCCAGGACAGAAAGGTCCGTACGCTCTCCAGAGCAGCTGAGCTGCCTCACTTCAGCGCTAGGCAAGATTTAAAAGCCCCATGAGGCAGAAAAGGAAGGCTAAAATAGTTGGGCTCCTGCGGTATCCAGGATAAGGCTGTTTACACCTTCCCTCTGTAGCTATACCGTGAGCCACAAGACATGCGGGAGGTGGTTCCTCGCCTAGCTCGGGTCCTTGTGCCACTTTGACCCAGGTCCCACATGCAGGTTCCGATGGTTCCTGGTGCTGGTGGCATCATCACCCTCTGCAGCAACCGGAGCCAGCGCAGGACTGTCAGAGAGCAGACGGGAGGCGTGGCAGAGGCACAGCTCTTACCTCAACATCTTTGTACCTACTTTGCTGTGGGCATGCTCATCCCACAGACCTGAATCTACTCACCCACATCAAACCCTTGGGCCGATTCCCAAACTGATGTGGAAGCGCTTTGCTGTTACACACACAGGAAAAAAAAGCGACTCTAATTATTCTGCAACCAATTTAAATGTCCTGGAGAGGATGAAATCCAGGCAATGTTTAGCTCGAGACGCATATTTCCAGACTGCAGCCTACTTCTGCATTCAGAGAAACCAAATTAAGGTTACACGTAACAAAGAATCCACGCACAGCATCGAGCTGCGGCGAGAAACTAGAGTCTAAGCTCAGAGCAATACTTGTAGCAGACGCAGGAAAGCTTGTCCCTGGGGAAGCTGTCATACATTGTCTACGAGCGAGATGTTGCGCGCTAGCTTTTCGGAGGAAGCAGCTAGCCTACAATAAGCACACAATCAAATCTACCCCAGGTAATTCCTGCAACCCTGGTCGACATGAGAAAGACCACAGAGGGAATGAATGGCTCTACGGTTAAATAACTACTCCTTTGCTGCAGCATCCCTCCAAACCCCACAAGAACCTGCCTCAGCTTGGAGTTAACAGCTCCCAAAGCCTCCACCGCCCATGCAACGCCTGCAAAAGCAGCTGAGAGCTGCAGAACAGGATGCCTTTGGTCCCTGGAATGGTTAAGGCTGAAACGAGACACAGAGGAAAACAACTGCCTAGCAAAAATATGACCAGCTACGTGTCTTTTTGTCCTACATCAGCTGCAGCAGTTAGCAAAAGCACGGGCATGGAGGGAACCAAGGCACGTCTGGGCTTTGCACAACGTTTCCAGAGAGGTTCATAAGCAAGAGCTTAAAACAGGGTGGTGAACTTCTGAGGAAAAACCCAGTTAGGGCTCTCGAGCCGAGTTACCCACAAGACATGAACCATCCTGGTAAATATTCGTAGTGGTCAAATGGAGAAAAGAAACAGCACAACCAAGACCAGGACCTGTGAGCAAAGCGAGAGGGAAACGTCCCTATACATTGAGCCATGAAAGCATCTACAGGGGTGGCTACCCACGCTGCTTTAGTGACCTTGATGTGTCACAACCAAATGGAGCAAGAAATAAAATGCCCGTTTAAAGGATATGCTCTGAGGTAAGAGGCATGAGGTTTGGTTCACCTCATGAAATGTGGTGCCTATTCTCAGCTTTATAAGTAAGCGTCTGAGCCAAAAAACTCCCTAAAATTTTACCAGGATGGGGTGGGATTGTTAAAAATGCTTCAGTTAAAAAACTCCACCACTAACTACAGTGATGCACACACAACCTTTGGGAAGGGTCCAACAAAACCTTTTATATCTCAGAGAGAAAGGGAAGTGATCACATCAAAAGGAGACACACCAAAGCTTTAAAGGACTTGAAAGGAAAATAATTTTTGATGATTAGGGGTGGAACGGGAGATGGACATGTTACATTGACACCAGCTGACAAAATCCCTTTGCCAGAGAGCTTTTAGAAGCTAGAAACACAGAAATGGTTGAGTCAAACAAAGCTGTAGGGCTGGCCGTTGGGTTTAGTTCTTCCCCTGGTATTTACCGTTGTGAATTTGCGAAAGCACCGGAGCTCAGAGGAACGCAGCAGCCTGCCTCAAAATCCCTCCCGGATCAGAGGACTCACTGCTAGACACAGGCACGCCGGTATAATCCCGCACCTGCCACGAACGGCGAAGAGAGAAGAAAAGCGTTCGGCATGCGTTAACTGAGTTATAAGAGCTAGGAGAAATGCTGAAATCAAAGCCTTGCCCTCTGTTCTCGGCTGTCGACGGCCTCTGCTCATCCCCGCTGCAACGCCTAGCTGGGAAAAGCCTCTTTTAAAAGTGGCACCAGCGCAATGCTACAGTTTTCAAACTCTTCTCAGAGTTTATTGGCGTCTCGGCAAAGAGAGTCTGTCCTCGGGGGCAGCTCCGTTCCCAGCACCAGGCAGTTCCCAAGCGCGCGGCAGCACGGCAAACTCCTCCATGCTGCGCTCAAAGCCACACGTGGCCGTTTTTAAAGCAGCGGCGGCCGAAGGGGAACCTCCAGAGCCACCCCAGCTCTGGTTCAACACCAGTTACGGAGGGAAGCGGTAGGAGTGATGAAAACACCGGACTTTGCCCACCACGAGCCCTCTGGTTCGTTCCCATGCGACGAAGCCGTCGGGGTGTGCTGCTGCCAGCACACGACGTGCTTCAGCTCACCCTTTAGAGCCTTCACACACAACAGCAAGGATAATGAATTTATTTGAAAATACCAGGGCTGCACTGGCACATTCTGCCTTTCCCCTCGGAAGAGGAGGGAAGAAAGAGCGACGGCCACCTGACAGATGTTAGTCATCTGCTTAAACGCTCTTCTGGAAGGCGCTCAGATATACGTGTCGAGTGATTACAGAGCGGCGTGAGGACCTGCGTGGAACAGGAGGAACTCCTCTGTAGGTACGCCCACACCAAACTGTCAGATCTCCTCGCAATGAAAATGTTACTGAGGAAAATCCAATTAACTTTCAGCGCGGCCAAGGCTGCTGGGAGTTGGAAAGAACCCAAAACGCCAGGGTTCTTCAGGCAGCCATCCGGCATGGCTGGGTGGGCACTGCTTGCAGCGCAGCCGGGAGGGGGATGGCGACACAACCGCGGTCAGACAAGGAGGCTGAAAGGCTTTCTGAGAGGCATAATGCAAAGCTCCCCAGCCAGGAAATCAATAGAGGGCCTTAAAACTTCTCTGGGGGAAGGAGAAGTTCGGGGAGAACATCTCCCAGGAAGACCTAGGATTGAACGCCAACGCTGAGTGTCTTGCTCGCTCGGAGTTTTTTTTTGCAGGTCCCGATAATGACCTCATGCTCTGACTCTGTTCAAAGTAGAATGAGCTCTTCCTCTACGGAGTGTTTCACTGCTGGCAAGATCATGAAATTCAAGCACTGGCCAGTTTTGCTTTGAGATCCCAGTTTGTAAGAGACGAGTAACAGCACTGCCGAACTAACACTGCAGAAAATCAGAAAGCCCAGAGATGTGAGAGGAGGAAAAGATGGAGCATGAGCATGAACGCCAACAGTGGGAGAGGAGACAAGAGAGGCAGAATAAGCAGAGAGGGGGGCCAATTCAGACAAACACTTTGTTAAAGCTGGCAAAGTTCACAGAAGTATTCTGGGGACTATGCACATTGAAAATACACTTTTCCATAACAATCCTTGGAGACCCAGGAACACAGATCCAAACAGGTTGGCCCAGGGAGTTTGTATTTTCATGAGATGCATTCATTACATTTGCGTTTAACCAGATCTCTCGTTAGTGCTAGAGATGATGCTTCTATCGTGGAGATGGGGAGAGCGTCCTAATGTTTAGTATATAGGAGGATATTTAATATTTAGGACAACGCCTGTTGATAGGCTGTATTTTCTACGTCCGATTCAGAAATAAGCAGAGGCTTGAATGACAGATGGTGTCCCACTGCCCCGCCACGTACGGGAAAGATTTCCATCGCAAAGCTTTGTGGAAAATGTAGTCTGGATTTTCTAAAACTATTAAAGAAGGGCAAGAACTACAGTACAGATGAAGAGTGAAAAATGATTGCCTTGGTAGCGGCTCCTCTTGAAGCTGGTAAGATTGCAGCAAAAATACTTCTCCTGATTTTGGATTCTATAATTCTGGAGTCAAGACGGGCTCATCAGAGAGCCAAAAGAACATGACGAGGGCTAAGAACTACCTGTGGTGGAAGAATTTGTATTTGCTTAGAGGAGGATGCAGAAGAGACCTGAAAACAGTCTTTAATTATATTCAAGAGCTGCAGGAAGGAAGGGAACAAACATTTTCCGTGACTCCTCTCGAGAGCATGGCCTGTAAGGCAAAAAGCGACAGAATAAGATGGAAGCAAGGGGGACACAGGCTGGAGAGCAGGGAAAGTATCTGAGAGTCTGCAGGTGAACCACTAAAACAGCCTGGGGAGGGAGGCTGGGAATAGCTCTCAGTGGACACATAAAAGAGCGGATTTTTTCCAGGTTGTTCAACTTGGGGAAAATAGAGATGCCTTTTGCTGCATGGACCCTGAAACGTACCATTAGAGGTACCCTCGTACCTGCAAATTTAAGTGACAGAGTCAGGTAGGTTACTCCTTTGTTACTTTCTGCAGACTACTGAGCATCAGCCTGGCTGAAAGCCAGTGTGAGAAACCTTCGCTAGTCCCACGTCTGAACAGGGGACCACCTGTGATGTTCTCCAAGAGGTCCCTGCCAGCCCTACTGCAACATATCTTATACAGTGTCCTCTTGTCCTCCTCGGCCTTCGACTTCTTTGGTCTTTCCTCCTTCGTGGAAGGGAAGCTGGAGGTGGAGGAGCTCTTGCAAGCTTGCGAGACTCCACTCAGGATTGAAAACCCCAATCTGTTGAACAATCTGGTGTAACAAACAGTGCACCGACAGCGCGTCGTATGAAACAGCGGAGGAAAAAACGGTTGGAAAAGCGAGCAATCGAAGGTCAGGAAGTGCCAGAACTAAGGATTATCTGAGTAACTTTAATTACGACTGCTTTGGACATATGCATAGAGAGCTTAAACACACAGTTTCTTACAACTTTCCCTCCTCCTCCAGCATATAGGTTCCTTTTTCATTCATCGTTCTAAGCCTTAGCTACGCACACCTTCCAAACGTTGCATACGTTATCGGCTCAGTATGTTTCACACCAAATTTCTTCTTGTTTTGCTTTCGGCGGTCATCAGTATTGATCAGTGTGAGATCACCACAAAATTTCTAACGCCAAACGAACTCGTCTTTGTCACACCCATTTGAGGTAGGGAGGTATCATTCACCCCGTTTTATCGGTGGGGAGCATAGGCACAGGCAGGATAAAGCCAAAGTGATCCAGTCTCCACTATGAGGCGGCCCAGCTTGAGATGCTGGCAGCCTTTCCAGAGTCCTCGCAATTATTACAGCACTTCACTCGCTCAAAGCACAGCTTTCAACAGCTGTTAACACCGACCGCTTCTCTACAGCAGACCTCAAAGCACCAACGTGGTGCCTTGGAAAACAAAGGCGATACGAGCGGTGATCATCTGCAAAGAGTCTTGTTAAAATTGACCCAGGCCCCTTTGCAAAGACAGGCACGGAGTTTGTTTCTTGAAAGCCGCTTTCTTTCCCTCTGAACGCCTCCAGCCTTCACCAGCACCTTTCTTCTGCCATGGAAAAGAGCAGCTGCCCCATCAATAACATAACCCTCCATCACACAGCCCCGGAGCAGGAGGCAGGCAGAGCAGCGTGCGGAGCAAAGCTCTGGTGGAAAGCACACGTGAGCATCCATGAATTGCCATGGCGGGAGAAAACCTTCCAGGTTTGGCGGCTCCCCTAAGCTTCTGCAGGTATTCCTGGGCAGGCCATCCAGCACAGTAAGAGCCAAGCCACTCACGTTTTAAAAAGCAAGCTGCAAAAGCAATAACTCCATCCATCAGACCCGCCTGGCCCCGATGGGTTTGTTGGCAAGACTCGACGCTTGCAGAGCGTGTTACTGCCAGACAGACGTGCCCCAAAGAGGAAGACCCAGCCAAGGAGACGCACCCCGGCCCCCAAGAGGATCCAGGCTCTCTGCCTCCCTCCCCGGCTCTGAGGGACTCCAACGCTGGCAATGCCACCTATTCCTCCTGCTGCAGACAAAACCATCGTCATCCTCTCTGATTCCCCAGAGCCCGAATCTTGTCCTGGCTTCCCTCCGCCCCCGCCCCCACCTTTCCGTTCCTCTGCCTCGGTGGGAAGCGCTTTTCGCTGCTCTTACTCCCCCTTCTCCCTCCGCATCGTGCCAACAACATGTGCTCGGAACAACGGCCAGATGGGAATACTTGTAAGAGCCCGAGGTTAACCCGTGTCTTTTATCCCACAGACTCTCCGCTGTTTTGAAATGCAGATTCTATTGCACGCGGTTTGTAGTGTAAAGGTTTAACGTTAATAGCCCAGTATGTTGGTATTGCTTGTGAAATCTGTCTCCCTGCTCGTATTGCACGTTGACCACCTCTGATACGGAAAACAGAAAAGACGACAGCTAACATTTTAACGTCTCAGAAGGGAAGGACCTATTGGAAACAGGAAAAAAAATACTATTTTTAATATGTATATGCATATATATTTAATATTCCTCTCTCCCTTCTCGCTACATTAACCTGTGCGTCACATACGAATTCACAGCTGTTTTATCAGCACGGTGCTTAGCGAGGCTGGGCAGAGGCCCTCGCTTTAGCTGTCTTGCAGCAACCGACAAGAAGGGCGGTCTTTTCCTCCAATTAATCTCTGCGTGGCAAACGATCCGGACGAAGAAACAGCCAGACAAAAACTCCTCCTGCCTGAGGGATGGATTTCCCTCCCCGCGGTTAAGAAACCCATCCGACCGGCTGCGTCTCCAACCAACCACCCCGAGGCAGGAGCCCTTATCCTGCCCTGTTGAAGTCTAGCACGTAGGGTGGGTCTGAGACACCTCAAAGACGGAACACGCCTTTTTTTATTTACGGTGGCTACTCTGCACGGAGCTAGCAATTCCCATGTGCCACTCCAAGCGTTTTGAGGTAGCCTGTCAATCCGGAAGATGAATTAGCAAATCGTTAATGATGGTTTTATCGGGGTGGTGGCCGGGCACCTCGACACTAGGCCGGTACCTGTGGATACAGCACAAACACAAAACACATCCAACAAGCATGAAAAGGCCAGAAGGTACATCCAGCGTATGCCCTTCTGGAAGTTAATGTACCTAAGAGAGCCCCGAGGCTGCGGGATCGCGTTTCGCATGATGCCTCAGCCTGGGGAAGGAACGATCTGATTACATCCATCACAGAAACACCAGCATGGCGTCCGCCTTCTAAAAGCTCCATTTATGCTTTGACATTTCCGGAAAACCAATTTTTAATCCATGTCATCTATCAGGAGTTCCCAATATTTGATTTTATCTCAGTGCTTTTAAAATACTGTTGCTTTCATGGAGGTACCGGTGAGGAACTGAACATGGGCGTCACCAAATACCAGGACGAAAAATCAGCGTCAGCCCACGAAAGCCAGTGCCAACACGCCCACCCAAGGGGACAAGGTGCGTGGTTCCAGCCTGCCGGGGCTCTGTGGGGACATATCCTGCTCTCCCAGGAAATCTCGGATACGCTGGACAAGCTTTGCTCCCCAGTGCCGGCGGGACCAACACCGGAGGGATGAACTGTTTCGGAAAAGGCTGCGGGGCGACAGCCTCGCTCGGGTTTGTGCAAGTAGCTTATGATACGTTCCGTGTAGCCTTCATTCCTACTCTTACTTGGATAAACTCTTTATTTCAAATACAACCTTTACCTGAAAGGAATGGAGGAGTAGGAGGGGGAGGGTGAATTTCAGACATCATGACACGTTAAGTAATTAAAAATAAAGGGCATTTTAATTTTGGAAGGGAGCAGCGTAGAAAATCAAATGGAAGGTATGCTTTAAGAATTATTTTATAAATTGTATATATGTACAGCAAAAGTAGGAATGCCATGGAACTAAAACCACTTACTAATTAATTTTCGACCTGGTGCAAAATCTGCCCCATAAAAATACACAATCATAAACCTTTTTCTGCTATAAAAATTGCTACGCATGGATAAAAGGGCTGCAAGTCAAGCGAGCGGTAGGTTTCCTAACCACCACCAACTCCCTTCCCGCTGAGTTTAGGTCACTTCAATAGGCCATAGGGAAAAAAGAAATGATGCAATCATTAGACTACAACATCTTTAGCAGAAAAAAAAGTGTGCTGACATTGATTTTGGTAATTGCCTGCTTTTGCTTTTTTTTTTTTTTTTTTTGTATAAAGAGCAGGTTTTTAATACTTCTGCTTGGGATTTTATGAACGTTCGCAGAGCCAGGGGTTGTAAAATGGCACCGAAACACGATGTGGCCGGCAGTACCTGCAGCTGCCTCTGCCTTAGAGCTCTCACTTCACCTCCCCGACACCTCCAAGGAAGAGTTTTGCCTTCTTTTGACTACGTTTTCCCTTACAGCCTTGCCAAAAACCTAAGGGATGAGAGCGCTTAAAAGCAGAAATCTTACAGGGGGCTGTGACAAAGAGCACGCAACCAGCTCTCGGTGAAATAACGCGTTTATCCAGACCAGTAGTAGGAGAAAACCGCCCCCTCTTTAGACTGCGTACTTCAGATAAATAAGATTATTTTGCTACGAGCTACTACAGGCTACAATATACTCACATAAATATATTAATGCCTATATGTGAATATGAATTTGTATATATCGGATACAGATAAGAAACACGACGACGAGTAGATTACCAACAACCGCTGCAGCTTCTCGCTGGGTAAAGTCCGTCACCCAGACTTAACGTGACGAAGCCACGACCGTGGGTTTTGCCACCCCCTGCCCGGCACGCCCGGCAGGTCACCCTTCGCTGCACCAGTGCAAAACGCTTTGCTAGCACGCCCCTGCCTCCACACTTTACCAGGAAAGCTGGCTCCATGGGCTGGACTCGACACAAACCCCCCGGCTGCAAGGCAGGGGAAGCCCCACAGCCCCTTCTCCCAGGATAAGGTTTTTAGGGACCATCCCAGCTGTTGGGCCAACAGCAGGGAAAGCCAAGTACAGGGGAGCTGCTGGACTTGGCTCTGTCATGACTATAAGCTTGGGTTTAAGCCTCGGCTGCGACATCGGGGTCCCGATTTGCAGAAGGGGCGAGGAGCCACCACGACGGCAGAGCTGAGGATGCTCAGCAGCTCTGCAAATCGCAACTTTAAAAACCCAAATCATCCCACTCTTTTTGAGAGGACTCTCAGTACAGCGCCTGGCCTCCTCTAACACACGAGCGAAGCTGGACCGAGCAAGTACGATAGGTCTCTCACAGACACAGGCATGCAGGAGACGGCTTCTTTCAGCATCGCACTACGTTACCGAAGCATCCCCTTACCAGAGCGGGAGCAGCAACGTGCTCCTACTAGTATTTACACAATATAAAGTGCATTACGATTTAATTATTGAACTGACAGACTTTCTGCCGGGACCATATAATTTTGAAACAGAGGTGAGGACTTGAGTAGGACATTCTCTCATGAGAAGAAGAGGTTCGGACTGGTGCTCTTCACCCTGTCCTCCTAAGGATTGTTTTTGGCCGTTCTTTCTAGTGCAAATAAGCTTGTGTTTTCTCAAGTTTAAGGGACATGGCAGTTTCAGGGCATTGGGAACGAACATTTAAAACGCATTAAGGATTCGGCGCTGCCGAGCATCTCGAGGGGCCCTCCTGCGTGCGAGCGGCCCGCCTTGCCGCCCACCGCTCTCGGAAGCTGAAGACACGCTGCCAAAAACAACAAGGAACCCGTTTCCGAATCTCACCGTTCAAAGTCTTGCATTGCTACATTTCGAGTGAGTCTGCGCCACCCTCCAACGACAACATCTGCAAACGTCGGTGCGTTCCACTGCGGTGGAAACCCGCGGCCGGTGGTTTACCCACGGGTGATGGGCTATGAGCGTGGAGATCCCGATCCAGTTTCGGATACTAAAGTGCATCCCGCGCCAGGGGAGTAAATGCATTAGTGGGTCCTACGGGATAAGAACCGAGCCCGACCCGGTAGCCAGCAGACGCTGAATTCCAGGGGGGTATTTACAATAAACAAATGCCAAAAGGCCAATTCCTTAACAAAAGATAAAAAAAACTTTTCTAAAAAAATGGGCAGCAATCAGGAAAGCCACTTTGCATCTTTTTTTTCTTTTAAAACGGTGAAGAAAATATCCCTTTCTAGTCGCTTTGCAAGTATTTTCCTCACCAACGCTACAGGAACACGGGGAAGGCATGAACACTGAAAACACACGCGGTCACCGGGGCTTATTCCAACGGAGGAGCTTTTACAGTCCCTTGAGGCAAAGGTAGGCTGGGACGAGGAGATGTCAAGCTCACCGGGGAGGAACGCCAGGAAACGGGACAGGGAAGGAGAGCGTAAAAAGTTTGTACATTCATAGCTCCGGTTGGTTGGAATATAAGTGAATTTTTTACTCCAGGCACTGTGATGGGCAGCAGCAGTCAGCGATACGCTAAGGTACGCATCAAGGACTCATTCATTAAATTCTGGTTTCACACCAATAATAGGATGTAGAGTTATTTTAATGTTGGGTTTGTGGGTCTTTTTGAATTGATCTGTTAAAACCATTGGGACCAAAGCCCTACGAGCGACGATGAACCAGCACCCCGTTCAACCTCCCGCTGATTCATCACGGTCCGCTAGCTGTTGGAGTGGTGAAGCGAGAACATCTCTCCGAGAGTTGAAAAAGTACCTGAAAGAGTGATCTATGCAGAAACGGACGGGAGTTTTTGACACTAAGCCAAAGGCTCGGTTGCTGTCACTGCGAATGTGGGGTTTTACCTAAAGGGGGAATCACCTAAAACAGTGAAATTAACTCTCTTACTTCTTGTCACAACCGTGACATTTTCCTAAAGGTTCTTTGGTGACTTTGGTGCAAGCTTTTGTTTTTTTTTTCTTTTTTTCTGTTTTTTTTTTTTTTTTTAAAGTTAAAACAGATCGACCGGTTTTAGTACCCAAACTGAAGTCCAGATTTCCTCTTGGTTCCCACCCCTGCCTCCCCAACTTTTCCCGTCAATGACGTTAACAGGTAACAGCATTCGGATCGAGCGCGGCCGTGCCGTGTGCAGGTGGGTCCAGACTACGAGCAATGAACACACTGGTTGGAGATGAACACGTTTCTCAACAGAATCACGTAATGGTTGGACGGAAAAACAGCCGGTCCACATGCACACTAGGCCACTCTGTAGAAAAAAAACCAATTCAAATGATCATAAATATCTGATTAGATACAGTAATGCCTACTTAGAAACAATCTTAAAGGTGGGCAACACATTACTGGAAGTACCTGGAGCTCAATCAAACTCCCGCTGGTTTCAGAGGGGAAGGAGCTGGTTGCCGAAGGGCTGGGAAAGCCCCTTACGTTATAAGTATTCACGTTTTAAGAAACTACAAAGAATTTTCAAAATCTTTTGTCAACTTCCTAAACGTGTAACTGCACACATTCTCCCTCCGGGCAGAGAGCTTTTATCGCAAGATGGAGAATTTACGTTTCAGAGACTTCAGCGACACGACGCTGAAACCTGGGGGTGGGCGATCAGGCATCGAACCGCTCGATGACAGCCCGGCTCTGAGGAGCGGGGAAGGCGGTGATGGCAGGACACGGGTATTATCTCCTAACAACACCACCTGCAAAAATCAGCGCGACGGAAAACCCGATGCGGCGTCAACCACGGCTTCAGAAACACGCGTCGGGTAAGTATGAGAGAGATGCCTTTTGATACGAATCTAATGGTGCACCAAACCCCCCAAAGGTCTTTCTCACAGCGGGAGGAGGAAAACACCCGGGGGTTTTCCTCGCACGGGTAACATCACGACGGCATTCATCTCCCGTTTGGAAGAGAAGCCGGGAGCCTCGGTCGCGGCCGTCCCTCCACCTCCGAATACCCGCTCCACAGCTGCGCGCTGGAACTCATAACACCCCAATACAAGAATACCTTTTGAAATCTTGGACAAATGCATTCAAAGTAAAAACAATCACCGGCCTTGCACGGGCAGAACACGTAGATGAGGAGCGGGTTGTTACTCATTGCCATTAAATTCAGAAGGTTTAGCACTCGAGTAGAGCTTCGCGATGCTGGGACACTCGGGTTATTCGGTCAGCACAAAACTACGAAATCAGTAACAAATTTTCCGCTCTTCACCAGCACATTGTAAAGGTCTGACCAGTTAGCAAGGTTTTACCCATCGTTTCAAACTCAATAACCAGCAGATGCCAATTGAAAAACCTCTATCTCTCCTCAAACGCATTCCAGCGAATCGCACAAAGTCGATTTTTGTCGTACGTGCCCTACAGCCACGCTGCTCAGCGTCTGGACCGAGCACGGGCAGAAGTCAGTCCTGGAAAACCCGTCATAAGCAGAAATTGATACAGTTGAGCATAAGGTTTGGGGTTTAGGTTTGGGGGTTTTTTTTTTGTATCATATTGAAGGGCAACACAAGCCTTATCTAGACTATTTAAAGGTCAGAGTGCCGGATTTTTTTTGTGCTGATACACGTACTTCCATAGTCTTCAACACTCGAAGCAGCTGACTCATACGGACTCGGGAGGTTGGTACTTTCATAAGACGTACGGAGATGTTTTGGGCGTAATATAATGTGATAACCAGACTCCTATAACATTACATACTGGAGTTAGCAAGAACTACCAGAAAAGGACTTCACAAAAAAATGGGGGCAACTCGAAATGACTATAGGTCAGTCCCTCTCACCAGTTTCTGCTTGTTTTGTTCTGTTATTTTGCCAGATGGCCAGTTCAATGCACTCTATTCGAGACCCTCTTGCTCTTCGCCACTGTCCCCTCTGGCATCCATCCTTTTTTCTTTATGGCTGTTGTAAATTCTCCTCATCTCTTCTTCATACTTGATAAAATTTTCCCCAAACCGTGTCCACGCTTTGTATGGAACCGTGATGGTGTTACGGTAGGGCGGCCTCACCTCACTTACCTTCAGGAAAATGCCGTACCTGTTGGATCCCACGTCGAAGTAGAAGCGCTTGTTGTCCACTCGGAAGGAGGTGCCCTCGGGGAGCTCCAGGGGCTCATCGCCTCCCCCCCGGCGATCCTCTATGTCCCCCTCGCCGTATTCTTCGATCAGCTGGACCAAAGCATCCCTAAACTCAATCATCCCTTGCGCTGGAAGGACAATCGTCTGTTCCTGTCCCAAGCTGTGGCCGAAATAACCCATCATGCCAGGTCCCCTGCTCATGGTTTGTCTAATCCGCAAGAAGCGCCCTCGCTGATTCTCCTTCAGGTCCAGGTAATACTTTCGGTTGTCCCTCTCGATGTACTCTGTTTTGAGGACGCTGTGAGGGTGCTCTTCGGAGCCGACAGATATCGGAGGCGAAGGCGGCGGGTGCTGCTGTCGTCTCCGAGGATGCTGCTCTTTGTCATTGCTGTGCTCGTGCCGGTGACCGTGGCCGCTTTTCAGGCCGAGGTGGGCGTAGTGCTCGATGAAGTCCCCCAGGCAGTCCTTCAGCTCGGCGGCCACGGACAAGGAGAGGGTCAGCTTGCTTTTCCGGATATTGTCCTGCCTGCCTCTTCCTATCCAGACCTCGGCGATCTTCAGGAAGCGGCCTCGGGAGCTCTGCTTCACATCCAGATAGAATCGCTTTTTCTGGATGTCCACCCTCTTGGAGGCCAGCTCCTGGATCTCCATGCAGCCCCCCTGGGAGGAGGCCGGGTAGTGGTACTGCTGCTGGGACTGGGAATAAATGTTCCTGTGCAGGCCAGAGCCTCCCAGGTTCCTTCCTCCTCCTCCTCCTCCTCCTCTCCCTCTTTCCATCTTTACCAGTCAGCTGGAAATAACACATAACAGAGACACAGATGACAACATCAGCATCAGGGGCCTGCTCGGCTTCTCTGGCGGCGTCTCTGTTCAGCGCTGCTCTCCCTACAAAGACGCCTCCCGCATCCCTCTCCGCTGCCACGGCACGCAGCATCGCAGCGAGCCCATCCCGGGTGCTCTT
>VZZY01008997.1:47048-88109 GCA_013400335.1 Eurystomus gularis | reverse complement strand
GGGGAGCGGAGCGGCCGGGCCTACGCCGTGGGGCGGGGGCTGAGGTCTCTCCGGTGCGCGTGGGGCCCGGGAGGAGGCCGGTGCGAGGGTGTGGAAGGGGCCGCCTCCGAGCCCGCTGCCGCTGTCTGAGCAGCGGAGCCTGCTGCTGGTCCCGGCCTGCTGCGGGCACCGCCGGGCCTGTAGGACGCCGAACCCGCGGCTGAGGACCAGGAGGGTCCGCGTCAGGGCCTGTCTGCTCTGAGGTACCGAAAGCCGTCGGGGGGAGGCGGCGTGGCCTCCAGGGTCGAAGCTGCTCCCCCTGAGAGGGTCCTGCTGCGCGGGTGGGCTTGGGGTGGCGGCCCGGAGGTGAGGGGCAGCGAGGCTCCCGTTTCGCCTGAAGAAATAGGTTTGGCCCCTGTGTGGAGACTTTGCTGCGGCTCTGCTTTTGCTGCCGGTTGTCCCGAAGGGCACCGTGCTAGTCATCCTCGGTTAGCAGCTGCCCCTGCGAGGCCTCGCACCCCTGAGTTCAGCTTTTTGGCCTAACGCTAGTAAGGTGGGTGATACCGCGGTGGTGGAGTTCTCAACAGCGCTCGTGAACTTATAGCTGGTTTTGGGAAACGTGTTCCCTGAGCTGTGGGGTGGCAGCTGGTGATGTGGCTGCTGCAGGGTGACCTTCCTCTTTTTGTTTCCAGCCCCTCTGCTGCTTTCACTCTTTTCCAGCAAGTGGATATTTTGTTCTGGTGTTAAAATAGTTTTTGAAGTTGTCTTTGGGGTGGTAGTTGGTTATGCCACTGTAGAAGTGGACAGGTAATGAAGGGAGTTTGGTTAAATTCCGCTATTGCAGAAGCGGCCAGGTAGCTGAAATGTTCTGCCTAGCCTAGATAAGCAGTTAAAAGTTTAAAAGGCCATTTTTGAGTACTGAAGAACTGAAACAGCACCATTTGCCTAGGATTTGTACCAGTGCAGCTGGGAAGTATCTCCTTACTAACACAATAGTAGCCTAATTTTGTTGTTAAAGTGTATTGAGCACCTGAGGACTAGCGGGAAGAAGCAGGATGAGAGATTTCCTCTTTGAGAACTGTTTTACTCTATTTCCAGGAGGATTTCTAAGTCCCACTAGAAGCAGTCCAGGGAGAATCTGGAAGAGCTCTTATCCAGTCATCATTTGCTCACGACTAGGAGATCCTGCTCCACTTCTCTGTAAGAAAACCTCAGTTGCAAGGGCTGAAAACCTCCTTCTATTTTGGGCAGCATGTGTTCCTAACTTAGATCTCTTGGAAGCTCTCTGTGGAGTGTCGTCTTGTTCCAGGGAATGCGCCCCACTTCCTGCTGTCCTGGGAATAGGCCGCATCTGCTTGGTGAGCTCAGTTTGTTTGGAATTCATAAGTAACCTCAGCCATCATCCAGTCTCCATCAGAGAGCTTAGCAGCATGTGCCTTGCTTGGCTGTTGTTTGCCCTACAGATTCTGTGTGGATTTTTTTTGGTCCTGTGCAGAGAATACAGGCCTTGGGGCCATGTTTGTGTGAGTCTGGTAGTTCTTGTTTTGAACTGGTGTTTTTCTGAGTGTTTGTCAGCAAATGCTGCTGACAGCTTTTAAGATCAGTGGCTGGTTCCTATGCTGTTATCTAAAACACCAGATAAATGACTCTAACGAGGGCTGTGTTGACCAGAGATGACAGGAGGTGTACTCTTTTGTTCTGCATCACTGATCTCCATGAAACTAGACTAAACTTCCTTTGCTAGAAAGATTTTTAAGATGTTTTCCTGGTTTTTTTCTTGGTTTTCTTACTGACTTGTGAATACCTGAAGCTCTTCTGTTTAATGCGGGCAGCTCTGTAAATGTCCATTCCTGTGCACAAAGCATTTTAAATTCAAGGTAACCTTGAATTTAAATTTAAATTCTGTAACCTTTTTTGTCCTGATAACAGTAAGAGCTTGTGTCCATACCAACTATTGACTGTTCTGTTTTCTTTTTTCTTTTTTAATGTAAAAGTAACAGAAATATGGAAAAAATGAACAAAATGGATTTGCTCACTACTAGTCTGCAGAATAAATATCCACAGTGGATGCTTACACAAAACCAAGAGAGAGTTTTGGGTGGTAAAAAGGTACGTTATCAAATGGGGGAAAACTTGGTTGCAGGCTGCATAATCAAACATTAGGCCATGTGCTTTGAGTTAGGCCTGTGCCTCCAGTGTTTGTAAATGTTTACAGGTGTTTTGACCCATCAACTGTAAATCAGGTATTCCTGTGTTTTTACTGGTTGAGTTAACCTGCTAAAGTATTTTTTTTTTTAAATTAGAACATCATGTATTGACCAAAGGCTGTTTCTGTGACCTGTAGAAGTTTATTCCTGACAGTTGTGAATTTTGCTGGCGAAACCACCCGGTATGAGGGAGTTTTTGCTGTGTTGCTCACCCAGTCTTGTGGCCTGTACGCTAGCAAGGCCTGAGGATTTTTCATCTCATCTGAGAGCTCAAAACACAACAGCCTCAAGTTGTAGCCTGGTGGGAGATTGTTCTGCTAAGTCCTTCTGGCTTTGTGTTTGCACGTGTCGAGTGTTTCAGAAGGTTTTGCAGAGGTGTCAGAAGAATTAATTGGTTGTCAAGACTACATTGAAATTTCTGGTCTTCTGAGAACGTTAATGTGTCGTTAGGTGTTTTTTCTGCATATATGAGCAGTTTCAGTATAAAATTTTCCACTAGAAGGGACCCCCTGTAACATTTAAAGCTGCTTTAATAATTAGGAAACTAATTAATGAGAGAAAAGCAGATGACTCAGTTCAGTGGTTTCCTTCTATAAAGTGGGAGGAAAAAATTCCTAGCGTGGATATTAAAAAAAAGTCAGGGAAAACCAACATGACTTTAATTTGCTGTGGTGCAGCCTGTGCACTGTGGCACCATGCTTTCCGAGGAAGCATTTTGATTAAATGTTCACCTTTCATTTACTGGAGGAAACGCTTTGTTGTGCAAGCATAAAATCAGCAGCGTCTTTATTTCAGAATCTTCCTTCTTCCAGGCAACTTCTTGCTTTTGAAACCCTATTAATACTTATGATTGTCTGATGTGGCCTCTTTTGATTGATAAGATCATGTTCCCCAAGTGTTATTGTGAGATACTTAACCATATTTGCTATTCATGGCATTGTAGCTTACCCATTTTTAACAGGGAGGTGAATGATGCAGGGAATTGTGGTCCAGGTAAGTTGATCAGTAGATAACTTCCAGTAAATATGCTTCTGAGAGGTGTCGGGGGGGAAATGCTGACTGGACTGTTACCTTTTTGCCTTACTGTGTGCTTGAAGCTTCCATTTGAACTAGTATTTATCAGTTCGATGGAGGATATCAGTCCTTTTAAATATTGTGTGTGGGTTTAAATCCGTAGGGTTTACTTAGACCCTTGTGAAGTGCCTCACACAGGGTACGTGGCAGGGTTAAGTGGAGTGGGCTGGCTGAAATGTGGGACCGAGGAAGAGAGGACACCATACAGCTACTAGATCTCCTTGGTGGGAAGAATCCAACTAAATGGAGGTGAAAACTCAGCCTTCATAACCTGGACCCAAGTGCTGGGAGTTAAGCAAGGAAATGAGGGCACGAATGTGAAGGGTTCTGTAAGCGGCGGGGTGTCACGCCGTAGCTGACCCCGTGTGCAGAGCATGACTGCGGTGAGGTTTGGATAACCACCGGTGCCAGCCTCGTGGGGATACGGCATTAAAGACGCGTGCAGTGGCTGCAGTGCTCGTTATCTCTGTGGCAAGGGTGCGGCCAGTAACCGAGTCTCTTCCCAACGTTTGCCAGAAGTCTGCTGTGCAGAAGAGCGTTTTGGAAGACGGGCTGCCCTTCCTAGAGTTCCATGGCTCTGTTGTTTACAGCTACGAAGCCAGCGACTGTTCCCTTATCTCGGAAGATATCAGGTAATAGCTCCTACTCTGGTTTTATTCTGGTTTTTTGAGTGCTTTTTCCTTTCCAAAAAGGATTTGGCTCCTCCCTCTGCCTCCTCTCAGCTGGTTGTGCATTTGGTGTGTTCAGAGGCCAGCAGTTCAACCACAGAAAACATCTGCTCAGCTTGGTCGTACTGTTATGTGTGGCAAATGTCTTACTGGTTGCAAGCACAAATTGAGCCTGTTTCTCGTGATGGAAAGGTCCTTGGATTGTCTACAGCTTGTGGTGGCTTAAAAATACTTTTCTGTTGTGTTATGTGGTTAATAACTTCCCATTTGGTGGCCTGTTCATGGCACATGCCATCATGGAACCGTGCGGTCCCTTTAAATAGGGACATTAAGGGCTCCAACACAGGTTCTTCCACAGGAATTTCACCTCCTTAAAGTCTTGATGTAAAAAATGGTTTCGGTGTCCTGTACTTGTGAAAGGAAACGTGCACTGGCTGTGGTTCTCTAAATCATCTTCATGTAAGGTGCCTGGCGTTTGAAATCCTGGTAGAAGAACAGTTAAATGTGAGGAATATCCGTTTCTCCCCAGGCAGAGTTTGTCAGAGGGGGCTGCTGTTGGGTTCGATGTTGAGTGGCCGCCGTCATACACCAAAGGAAAACTGGCGAAAGTAGCTGTCATCCAGATATGTGTAACTGAGGAGAAGTGTTACTTGTTTCACATCTCTTCAATGTCAGGTACTGCGCTTCCGCTTTTCTTACTAATTAGGGTGTGAGCTGTCCTCTGTTTCTTGTAATTAACTTTGAGCTTAAGCCTTGAGCAGTAGCTGATATTTCACAGTATATTGGGTAGTAAAAATCCATCCTTCTGCCCTTTCCTGTCTATAATAAAGGCATTTATTGAGTATTGCCTGTGTATATTAAGGGGATCTTAGCCCAAGCCATGCGTGTTGGCACACAGTGTTTTAGCTTCTGAACAGGGTAAAAGAATCTTACTTGAGGATTATTTTTTCTGCCTGAGTATTTTAACTCAGTTTTAAAAATTCAATTCCCTGCTTATATAATGAGCTTTCTGTTGAGTGCCAAAACAAACAATGAACCTGAATTTAGCAGGCTATGTTTCTTTTTAATGTCGCTTCAATGACAAAAACCCTCAAAAATTATGGTTGCTGTGCTGTTTGTGCCTGATACCTGCGTCTTGTGACATGGGTTTTCAGAAGGAGTACTGGATACCTGGTGTGATGCAGCTGTGGGGAGAGAAGGGGGTGTGCTCAGCAGTCTGAATTCATTACGGATGTGAATAAAAGCTTCTAAATAGGGAAAATAGGAGTGAGGGAAGGAGGCTGCAATTTTATAACCTTTTGGTTTGAATGTTAGATTGCAACTATGCCTGCGAGATGTCTCTGATTTCCCTGGGGTGTGCAAGCTGAGGTATAATAGCGATAATTTTAATGTTGGTGTTCAATCCTTTGTCATTTATAGCAAATGGGGTGGAAAATTTAATTGCTGGAGGCTATTCAATCTGGGAGGCAGGAAGGTACAAGTGCACAGAAGATTTGAGGAGAGGAAGCAAAGGGAAGAAGAGTCATTAAGAGCTGAAATGCTTTTGATTCTAGAAGTGAAGATGTTCGTGTGCTGATGCTGAGGATGGTTGCATGGGGGCTACTGTGGGTTACAACCAAAGATTGTTTCCCCCTGAATGATCCGTGAAAATTCCTGATCTTGCCCAATGGGAGACGTGCTTTGAGCGAGGTGTCAGCCTTCTTGCAGGAGCCACAGCCAATTTCTGCTTATTATGCAGAATGCACTTGACCTACAGGAATGTAGATGTTGGCAGAATTAGCCGGTTAGATAAGACTTAGTCTTTCTTGTTGCAAAAATCTGATGCTCCCTTCTGCAGGGGGAAGTGTGTGGAGAGTTCTTGGACTGTAAAAAGGACAAAATTTACATATATTTGTCAGGAAGATTCTTGATAATTCATCTTTTTCCTTACAAGCTTCTAAGAAAATATGGCCTCTAAGAAAATTGTAGCCTCTGTGTAGTCTTGAGCATAGACCTTTTTAGTTCATACAGTCCCTTTTCTAGGGAGGAGAGGGTGGAAATAGAGTGCGAGTCCTCTACTGGGAAGGTCCTTTCCATGAAGGTTTTTGTTACGATAGGTGAAAATCCCTTGTCCAGTACGTCAGCTGGGGGTGGTTGCAGACACGCCTGTAGAGTGTCAGTGGTAGCCCTGAAAGTGTGGTGATGCTTGTGTAAAAATAAAATCCGTGACGCAAAGTGATGGTTGAAGTATATAATTAGGTCTTACAGCAGTGGAAGGGTGCAATTTGGAACGGGAACGGAGGCAGAGCTGAAGCGCCGTGCGTTTGTGCAGTGCTGCGGGTTTGTAGGCACTGGAATTACACTTGAGACTAATTCCAGGGTATCCAGCTGCGGGGTCCTGGAGGTATGTATTTAAATAAGATGCTCTGAGTTTTAAACGGGAACAAACACAGAGGGGAGGGAAAAGTCTGCTTTGGTTTGTGAAGTGGCTGTGCCCTCTGGTATGAAAGGTGCATGCTTCTGTTCAGTCCTGTAAACTTGAAAATACCCTTTGATCCATGATTGTTGTGGCATCACTTTGGGATAAATGAAAATATAATACTTATATTATCTGGGTACATCCCTGGATATTTTTCTTACTTACAAGACTGCCTTGTCCGGACTTGGTGAAGGACCTGGTCGGTGAATTCTGTTTTCTGGATGCTGCTGTTAGACCAGCTTAGTGTTAGCACTGAGTATGTGTCTGCAGAATCTCTTTTTTCCTGGTGATTGCCCATGCTTATGGTTTAAATGGTTTCCTGGGATTGTTGAACAGCAAAAGCTGGGAAGGAATAACGGGGAAAAGAGTAAAATAATGCTGCCTTTGGTTTCATGAGCACCCAGTTCTGATAATTAAACTATTTTCCTTTTTTTGTGATTTAATGGTCAGTAAGACAAGGTGGTTTGATTTCCTTACTTGACTTGTTTTCAGATGCAGAATGGATTTGCGTATTTCAAGTATTTCATTCCTGCTTGCCTGGGGACGATACATTACAACCAGTCGGTGTTTCCAGTTATTCTGGAGTACAGTCACATAAAGAGGGCAACTTTGGGGGCTTTTCTCTTCAAAGCACAGGTTTCTGCAGACAGCCGTTGCGCTAGGATGTTGTCATTACCATTAGACTTTTTCCGGCATCTTCCAGTATTTGGTTTCTCATGTTTGGGCTTAATCTATTTTAGGTTTTCCCAAGGGACTCAAAAGACTGCTCGAAGATGAAACAATTAAAAAGGTTGGCGTAGGAATTGAGGGAGATCAATGGAAGCTGATGAGTGACTTTGAAGTCAAACTGAAGAGCTTTGTGGAGCTGGCTGACGTTGCTAATGAGAAAGTAAAACTTAAAACCTTTTTGTTGTGGGAGGGAATCTTGTTATTGCGCTGTACAAAAGGAGGCTTCCTTGTATTTGTAGGAGTTCGGCTCTGGTAGCAAATGTATTCTGTAGAATAAAGCAGGGATGTGTTGGAACTTAAAGGAAAAGTTTAAAAAAACTCTCAAGTCTGCAGAGCTAAGTACTGTCTTCCAGTGAACCGTGAACATTTGTCCCCTTCCAGGTCTGTTCACATTTTGCATTTACAAGGTATGGCTTTTAAATTCAGCTGCATTTTCTTTACTGGTGGTGTGGACATGGCCAGGGTGTGTCAAGCTGAGTTTCTGCTGGCACTGGGGTACTTGTCCAAGCAATGCCTGAACCCCTAGAACAAGAAGCAGGAAAAGCTGTGCAGGTGCTAATACTGGTTTGGAGGGAGGCTGCCCTCCTGCCACAGCTTGCTTGGTACTAGGTGGAAGTGTCCAATGGTCTTCTTGAAGCTCTCAATGCAGAGGTGTCAGCCCCGTGATCTGAAGCCATAGAAGTATCTTTGTTTCCCTGACTCTGAAGTTGGTGTCACTTCAGCTTTCCCGTGGTTGCCAGTGCCTGATGAGCCATCGCTTACAAGTAGTGTTGTTTGGTGCACCCTGAATTTTAGTTCAGTTGGATTTGGTTTAGAGAGCCTTTGATGTAAGGAGATCTGGACTGCCTTACTAGGGAAGGGAGCAAAAAAGCTTATTACCTCCTGAATTAACCTGCCATTCTTACTTTTAATGCGTCCCTTAAAGCTGTTATGGCTTTTTGCATATGCGATGCTTTTTGTTGCCTGTACGTGGTCTCTTTGTGCACTCCTTTCTGTGCATTTTTTGTTTGGTAGGATAATAGCAACAATTGTCGTTTCCTGGTGGCGGACAGATTTGTGCCTGGAAATACTAACACCTTTTTGTCCTGTGCAACTGAATCACAGCAGGGGAGAGGGAAATGTGATTTATCTTCGGCATTTGGGGCAGTGCTCTCCCTATCAGCTACCCACAAGTTTCACTTCCTCGCCAGCTGGAAGTTGTCCCAATTGTTTTGCTGAAGCAATAGAAGGAGCTCTTTGTTTTCGGACTTGGGTTTTCCTCAGTTCACCCTGCCTTGTTTTAATCCCAGCCTCTGACTCTGGGATAATTTACGAAGATGAGCAATGTGATCTCTAATAGCAGCTTTAAAGTCTTCTGCTGAAGAGAAAACAAACCAAAAATAAACCTGAAAGTGACGCTTGATAACAAAGAGTAGGGTGATATGTAATGACACAATGTGAGGGAAAGGATGGGGAACCTAAAATGAACAACGGGGAGGCTTTTTTTGGAGATGTGAGGGGATGAGCTGGAAACGCAGCGCTGCTGCTGTTGGGCTCGACAGCTCCGTGGGTTTCACGAGCGCTCACAACCTGGAAGAGCTGATGGCTATACTTGTGAGGCAGGGGTCCTTGGGGTCTGGAGGAGAGCTTCCCAAGGGAACAGCATGTAGAAACTGAGTGACAAGGATGGTTACAGAAGCAAGGAAACCAGCAGTGTGGTGGGGTGACTTGAGGAGACTAGGGCCGAAGGGCTTCCCAGCACACGGAGCAGGGGTTACTGTGGTCTGTACCTGTGCTTGTTTTTTGCTTGTGCTTGGCTTCTGGCTTGCAAAAGATGACAAAGACTTTAAAGGGAGACTTTAATGTTCCTGTGTTTATAGTAAATAAATTACCAGTGTTTGATACGGAGTTTCTCCTATTAGAAAGGCAAATAATAGAGAAATCCTGCAGGAGAACAGGGCTGCTTTTTAAGTCTACAGCTTTGATTTTATCGGTGCAGAGACTACATCGTACAGGTACCTCCTATTTTTGGTGGTGTGACAATACCACCTTGCACTGCATGGACTTGCCTGGCCCTAATGCCAGCTATCCAACTTGGCAGTGTAGGTATGTCCCCTAAAAATAGTTTCAGAGCAGGGAAGTACAGCTGTCAAATGGCCAAAGTCCCTTTTCATACGATAACAGAATTAGGCCTGGAGAACTGTCCCTGCTTCAAGAAACTAGCTTCTTCTGACTAACCTAGAGCTCTCGGCTTCTAATGAGGGATTAAATATGCTTTGCCATTTCTAGGAATACATTCTGCAAGGTTTGTTTTCCTCTTTAAATAAGTCCTCTGTTGTTGTTTGTTTTTCTGCAGCTGAAGTGTAAGGAGACATGGAGTCTAAACGGTCTGGTAAAACACCTCTTTGGCAAGCAACTTCTGAAGGATAAGTCCATCCGCTGTAGTAACTGGGAAGAGTTTCCACTCAACGAGGATCAGAAGTTGTATGCAGCCACAGATGCCTATGTACGTAAGAGGAGAAATCGCCATTCCACCTGTATTAGTCAATTCCTCTCTGATGTGCTGTTAGCTGTTAGTTTTAATGCCTTTCTGCTACAAGCTGTAACAAATGTAGGAAGGCTCTGAGGTCTGCTGGAGACATGGGCTACTTAAAGGTGGAAATGCCACCAAGGAAGTTGCCATCCAATTCCTTGTGTATGTTTTTAAACCTCAGTGTTCATCCTGAGTTCATCTTCTGTTGAAGATGGTACTGCTTGTAACTGACCAACTTATTTTGTTGCGGAGATCACTTGGAGATACTGTGGGGAACATTTCATGTACAAAATAGAATGTAAATGGAAGAAAGAAACCTCATTCCACAGCAGCCTTGAGCTTCCTGTGAGGTCCTTAGCTCTTAAAGTTTCACGTTGTTGCAAGATTTGCTTTTCTTCTTGAAGTCTGAGGAAGCACAGCTCTGCTGGGCTCTTGGTGTGCCAGGTAACACAGGCACCAACAACTGCCTGAGGAGTGGCTGTCTGGACTCGCTCCAAGTTGTCACCTCAGAAGCGTGTTTTGTTGGAGCAGTCGGGTGAATTTTGTACCTGTCTGCATGCAGTGAGCCTGAATTCTTGCAGCGTGATTATCCCCCATAGGTGTAACATCGCTGTGTATTTAAGTACAAAAACTGCTTATGCCAGTGAAGAGTCAGGAATTTTTGTTTCCCTTCCCTGCAGGTATTTTCTGTAGCTTGTTAGCACTTCTGGGTGTATTTTCTGCTGGGATTTTTGGTCATCTTTTTTGAGGTGCTTGAACCTCAGCATGAGGCAAAATCCTTGCTAAATATAATGTGAGAGAAAATGAACAAGCAGCTTGGAAGGACAGCCTTCTCCAGTGGCTGATACAGCAGGCCCATGGCATGGGTTACCAGGAAGAATGATTTAGTTGCTTATGGATTTTTGTAGCTCTGTAGAAGACTCTGCCCTTCCACCACTTTAGAAAGGGCATCGTTTTCCTGCAGTTCTGTGAAGGGATTTACCAATAGGCTGCTGGGTGCTGCCTGGGAGAAGACTGTTCTGTATGGCAGCAAATATAAAATTTCCCTTTGGCTTTTATTTGTGTGATGAGGTTAGAGGCAGGGAAGTGGTGTAGTGGTTGCTTCTGAGTTGAGCATTACATGTTCTAAGCACCTGTAAAGACCCAAACGAGTGAGGAGGGGAGCTCTGATTTGGTGCCTGGTGCAGCTTTTTCCAGGCAATGCCTATTTCTCCCTGTTTTCTGTTCACCTGGCCTGGCTTTTGGAGCCTCCCAGGAAAACATGAGGGAGTAACCTGTTTCTTTCTTTCTTCTTTGAGATGCTTTGCCTAACACGTGTAGCCTAATTAGCACATTCCTAGCTTTAGGCTGTGCTTTCCTGTTAGTACTTATTATTCATGTCAAGGGAAATAGAAAGCACACAGAATCTATCTTGTTAGATTCATGGCTGTTTTCTCGGAGCGCCGCGTGAAATCGGAATGAGGGGAGCAGATGGTGAGCCTGGGAGCGGAGTACTTGGAGCTCTCCATTTGCAGCTGACTTGAAGATGATCTAAGGTGATCATGCTGGGATCTGGATGAGAGTATCCATGACGATGTGAACCCAAGTCAGGCCTGTGCCCTTTCTGAAGCATTCTGGGGAACACGAACCTGATTGTGATAAACTGGTGGGGCAAACCGTTGGCCATGGTACAGCGTGGGCCAGCAGCTCAGGATTGGAGGTTCACTATGTATTCATGCCATGATTTGAGTTAATTCTTGGTTTTTTGTTTAGTCTCTAAGACATTGTTTGTCTACAGAGTCCTGAGTCCTCATTTTTTCCTTTCTTTTGCAGGCTGGCTTCATCATTTATCAGAAACTGAAAAGTATAAAAAACAGCGACCAGAAATTATTTTGTGGCAGAAGAGGTAAATTATGCTTTCAAGCATAATTAATTTCTTCAATGTATAATTGAATAATCTATTTCCCAGCAGTGGTTTTTTGTAGTATCTTTGTGTCAGGATAGTCTGCCTTCCTGCTGTTGGAGATGGATTCCAGAGAGCAGATGCTGAAGGCTCTCGGGTGACCTGGGGTACTGTACTGTGTAACTTTTCCATAGTGATGTAGGAGCGCAGTCTTGGGTTTGGTGTTTGCATCTGCCGTGTACGGAGATGGTAGGAATTCCTGCTGTCATTCCAGTTTGTTTGTGGAAACACTTCAGTGAGTTCATGTCAATTCTGCTGACGCAGGGACAAAAACCTAGTTTAAGAAGTAAGACTACAAAAATTATCAAGTAGTGGTTTTTCTTGAGGTGTATAAATAGGACTCAAATTTTTCAGTGGCTCTATTTCATTAGAAAAGTGATGCTAAAATCTTAGGGTTCATTCAGTTCCGTGCTTCATGAAGAAAATGAAGTATTGATTGTAGCTTATGGTTGAGAGAGGCAGGGGGAGGTTTATTTCCTGTAGGTACTGGCTTAATTTTACTTCTCAATCCAAGGGAGAAGTGGCGGTATTATCACCGAATGAGGTGCAGTTTCTTCTTTGGTTTAGGCAGCATATCTTCGTTAGCAGCTCCTCTCTGGGAACTGGAGGGCGTACTGAGGAAGGATCACTTCATAATGGTCCCGTTCTGTATCCTTTTTTCCCTGAGCGTGTATAACGGGCCACTGGAGGAGATGAAATGCTCAAATACATGGAAGCTTGGCATAATTGTGTACTTGATTTTTTTTTTTAAGCACTGGAAGGTGCTGTAGGTCTTGCAGAAATGCACTTAGTTGAGTGGAACTTATTTGTGTATGGATGTCAGATGTCAATTATAGCTCAATAACTCTGATGGCACTTCTTACAGATGACATGTTGTCAGAGGGTGTGAAGAGGTGCTTGACTTCACTTGCTGAAGAGATAACGGACCTGGCTTCTCGCATCCCTGACTCTTCTGAACGACTTGGAAATTTGCAGAGGTTAGATTTTTGGTTGTGGGGGCAGTACCACAAACTGTTTTGGGGGAGTCTTTAGGTTTTCTTCAGTGTAAATAAACAATTTTTCTCTTGCTGAGGTGAAATGCCAATTGCATAGGAGTGACGAGCCTTTATTTGGGGTTTTGGACAAACTATCTGGAGAAACAGACTGCTTCAGAATCCTCGGTTCTGCTTGTGGCTAAATGCAGTAACTGCCTTCATCATTTTGGGTTAACTTTCTTTGTTTTTCTTCCTAGGGCTGCAGAAATACTAGCTGACATGTCAGAGAATGTCAGTGCCTTAAGAAGCATGCTGGTTGGTTCAGGTTCCCCTTCTGTGCTGGAGAGGAGCTGTGGCACAACTCCAACAGATCTTGAAGCCGAGTCAGCGAATGTCCAAGCACACAAGGTTGAAATGCCTGAGGTTGCCAAACAACTCGAAGGTGACTTCAACATCTGCTCTGATGCTACGCTAGCTGGCCTCTGGGATGGAGATGGGGATGAAGAAGAGGCAGAGGGAGGTGACACTGCTGTGGGAGATGGGGCTGCAGCAGCCAACTCGAAGGACAAAACAGACAGAGATGACTTCATGTCACTAGACATTACAGAGCAAGAACTTCAGATGTTGGAACATCAGGCTGCAAAAGAATTAGTCAACGAAGCTGTGTCTGAGGTAATGAGAAAACCCCTTGTTAACAATGGACATGCAGCAGAGGAAGTGATTTCATCCTTCATTTCCCCCAAGATTTTCCAAAGTTCTATTCCTGAGAGAATATGAAGGTGGACTGGTAGAAGAGCTAAGAATGTGCAAAACATTGGAGGTAGTCAGGTACTGAGCTGCTCTTCAGTCACCTGGTTGGAAGGATTAGTACTGAATAGGGAAGCTCTAGATGGTCCCATTAGTTTTCCTTTCAGTTGCTAATGTTATCGAATAATTTCTTGCAGTATGAGGACAAATTCTGGACCTGAGCATGTCCAACTTGGTCATGAAGGGAAAGCAGACCTTTTTGGAAGGAATCTGTAAATAGCAGACCTTCTAGTGACTGAGTGTGGGCTGATGCCTCTTAAATCAGATTATTTCCCTATGTTTCATGTGTTTCCCATGTCTGGTGATAATACTGGTCTTGTCTTTTACAAGGATTTGTCATGTTCTAAAATTTCTTTTCGATATTTTTTTAATGAGCAGGCTTCAGAACTTGGTTTTTATTGCATCAAGTAAAAGCATAGAGAAATGCCTTACACTAGGTACAGAAGGTTGGAAGGTTGTTGGTAAAATAGAAATAACTTTTCTGATAAGAAAATTATTTTTTCATAGGAGGAATGCTCCACAGACAATGAACAAAATATTTCCTGTGTCATTGAAAGTGATGAAGAGCTGGAAATGGAGATGCTTAAAGTGAGTGCCTCACTTCTGCTTTTAATTTCATTTCTGTTATGATGATGCTCTTGGGTCACAGTGGAGCACAGTGTAGTTGAGGGGAGAGAATACAAAGCAAAACAGTGTCGCTTACAGAAGACAGATGAGTGTGTGGTTACCTGAAGAATTCAGTTTACTAGAGTTAGATTTCATTATCGCGTGCATCCTACTACATCTTCGCTGCACCCGCTTGAACGTGACCTGCCCACTTACTGCGTTGTAGGTGATCGTCCCCAGGCTGATCTGCTCCAGGCGGTGCGTGTTCAAACCCTTGTCCAAGGGGTCGAGTGGCCATGGCTTGTGTGCTTCTGGTGCTGCTAACCTGGGCTGTAGGTCAGATGGCTTTGTAGCTGTGTCTTACAGGCTCTCCTTGTCTTTTTACTGGTTTAACTTTGATTTCCTGAAAAGATTTAGCTGTTGAGTGGTTCTTTACCCTGGCTTTTTTCCTGAGTGTTACAGGACATTGGGATCCCATCCTTTCTGGTTTTTTTATGACCAGCCTTGTAAGTCTTTCCTCAGTGAAACCTGAGCCTTTGTCTAGTTGAAAGTAAAAAAAAAAAACCCCAAAAGCCCACTGTTGGTTTTATAAAATATCAGATTTTCATGTCTTCAAAATTTCCCAGACTTTTTGCAAATAAACAAAAGCTGTTGTAACAGTACCCAGGAAATGGTCCTTAATTTGAATGCTATTCATCAAGTAACTTGACTATTGTGCTTTTTTGTGCTGGTGCCAACAGCCCTAATTTTTATGCTGTAAGTAGATTAAAACTCATGTGTCTCTGTCCTATTACCTCAGACATGCGCTGTGTCTACCCTTTCATGTTCTAAAGTAACTTTCTCCTGACTTACCAGTCTTTAGAAGATGTAGACAATTCCAAAGGAGTTGCAACTGAGAGAGAGTCCGATCAAGCCAGGAAAACTCCTGATGCAGAATTGAACATTGCACCAGATGGTGATGAAGAGGAAGGCATTGAGGAGGAAGAGGAAGAATGTTTGGGTATGTTTTAAATTATAGTGCATGATGAAATAAAAAGCTCCTGTCTATAGAAGCTGATGTGGAAGCACAATTACTTGGTTTCCTAGGGTGTTTAAAGCTCATCTGGTTTTCAAAAGGAGTACCTGTCTATGTCAAGATGGCTTTAAAGATCCTTGGCAAAATATGTTTGAGTCCTGCTGTGATTAGTAGAAGTTATGTAGGCCTTATGGGAGCAAAACTTGCCTGGGGATGTGGAGGTTGTGTAGAATAGAGGAGACAGATTCAGAACACAGCACAGGGGAAGATGGTACCTCCACTGCATGCTGTTGTTCTGTTGTCCCACTACTGCTTTGTGGCAGAGTTAGCAAATTCTGGCTTGGGGTGATCTTGACCTAATGCTTTGGCTCTGGGGCTGTGGAGATGAACCAAACGGGGAGAAGAGGCTGGGATGTGAAGTGAAATACACCCTGGCTTGTTTGGACCATCGCTGTGTGAAAGCTTCCTTCTCTGGCTGTGTAAGTTAGACTGGACCTTACCACTAAAGGTAACAGCATGAGCCAGGAGAGGAGCTGCTTGCTTTCCCAGCCAGGACAGGGGCTGCTAGGTGGGGATGGGTGAGTTAACTGTTTCTTTGTTCAGCTCATCTATCTAAACAGTAGCCAAACAGGTTCTAAGAGGGAATGTGTGCTTGCACAGCAGACCAACTAGGTGGAAATGTCATGCCTTCTACTGCAGAATGTTAATTACAAATTTGAGCAGAGATCTTGAACGTTTCTTTGGTGTTCACAGCAAGATCAGGATCACTTCATTAGCAACTTGCTGTGTTGGGTGTTGATTAGTGTAAATTCAGTCAGGTCTTTGAAGGCATGCCTAATAAAACATCTCCAGCATCTCGTCTGGACATGTTCCAAATAATGCCGCTATGCATTACAATACCTATTGCTTTATTAGCTCGTTAATCAAGCCTTATGTTCCCTTCCTCATGCAGGGTCTCTGAGGAGCCTGTTTGCTTTCTTTAATTCTTGATTCTAGCCTCTAAATATGTTTAGAGTTTGTGTCTTACCGCTGGAGTTGCCCAGATCCTGGGCCCGGGGCATCACTAACCATGAGCAGATTGTCAGGACAGTGCTTCATCTTTTTACCATTTAATCAGATGAGGCTTCTTCTCCTCTCTCCCACTACAGATCCATTGCTGCCAGTACCAAGTGAAAGCCACATCATGTGTCTGAAGACTTATTTTGGGCATTCTTCTTTTAAACCGTAAGTATATTTTCTGTTAAAATGTACACTCTAGGGTTCATTTTCTCTTCCTTTAACTCAGATAACTTTTTAATTACTACTTTGATTAAATGCTGACAAACTAGGACCTGTGCAAAATCTTTCGGAAAAGAAGAGCAACCTTTGCTACAACAAGATGGCAAAATAAACTGTGTGGAATATTAACTACAACACTTTACACTCACAGCAGAGGATCAGTTTCTTGGCCCTTCTGATGATGTGCTTCCTGAAATTGAAGTTACGTCTAGCTCAGGTGTTTTAAACAGTGAAAAACAAACTGCACAGATATTCCCTGTGCAATCAGCTTCCTTAGTCAGGTCACCCTTCGTTTTATGGCCCCAAGAAAGAAGGGACAAGCTTCTCTGTCTAGTGTGGTGTCATCTCCATGCGGTACGCATGTGGGTGTTGCTGTTACAGTTCTTGTGTGCAGTGGGGCTGGGATGAAACCTCCCTGGATGACTCTGGAATGCTTTCGGTGCAAGCCACAGTGTGAGAGCAGTGCTCGGAGGGGAACCTGTTTTACTCGGGTGGAATATTTGGTAAACTTTTGGAAATGCCATGTGCAAAGACCACGCTCCAAGGCAGCCAGAAGGGTTTCTTTAACCTGACATTCAACTGAATACCCAGCTTGACAAAATTCACGTACTGCATGTGGTGGCAAAAATAAAATATTCCGTTTCGTTTAAAGGGTCCAGTGGAAAGTGATCAATTCTGTTTTAGAAGAGAGAAGAGATAATCTTGTTGTCATGGCAACTGGTGAGTTACCTTTCCATTCTAAGAAGTGGCAAAAATCTTTTCCTTTTTGGGGAGAGTGGGACTCAAACTTGGAGCCTGTCCATGTGGCTCTCGTGAGCAGGGTGCCCTGACTGAAGTCTGAGCCAGCAGTGCTGGCTACTTGCTCTTCTGTCCTAGCCTTTGTCACTGAGCTTGGTGTAGAGAGGTATGGAATGGATGCTGACCGTACTTATCTCGCATCTTTGTTCCCCTACTAGCAGAACAAATGTCTTATTTTTTTTAGGCTCAGCAGGGTGTTAGAATTGTTTTACAGCTGTATGTTGCAGCCGTGCAGAAAGCAGGACGTTTCACTTCTGCCTTTTTTTCTTTAAGGCTACGGAAAAAGCTTGTGCTACCAGTTTCCTCCTGTTTACACTGGATACACAGGAATTGTTATCTGTCCTCTTATCTCCTTGATGGAGGACCAGGTGCTGCAGCTGACGTAAGTAATGTGGTAGGAACAAGCTGCTGCTGCATTGCCTGTGGAAACCCTCAGGTTCTGCTTGTGGCATTTCTTGGTGTTGAAGGCTGCAGCTCGGTACAGCGAGCTGTTTGTGTGTCAGCTGTAAGCATGTTTCTCAAGGAGCACACACAAACTGTAAATAGACCAAGATCACTGGATTTGCCAGTTAGGCGGTGTTTGCAAAGCATCTTTGCAGGTGGGTGGTTCCTGAAGGTGGATCCTTCTTGGGTATTTCTAGATGGACAGGCCCTTTTTGTGCAGACTGAACCGACGGAGGAGCTTCACAGGCTGTTCCAGCCTGTCAGTTATGTCCAAATTAGGTAGGGCTTCCCTTGGGCCTGAGGAGTGACAGCTGAACAATAGGTGTAGGCTGTTCAGATCAGTTATGGCACAGACTTTGAAGACGGATGCTGTTGTAGGTCTCCTAACGCCTGACCTCTTCACTTGGGAAAAGGTCTGATTGAGGAACTAGTGGGCGACAATGAATTGCTCTTACATGAGCAGTTATGGGTGTTGTCAAGATAAACCTTGTTTTTAATACCCAATAATGCTTTCTCTGTGTGTACTTGCTTTGTTACAACAGCTATTTGCTTCTGACACTTTGTCATTTAAGCTGTGGGACTCCTGCTGAGTTGTCTAGTTCATTCCTGCCCTGTCCAACTTGGAAAGAACAGGCCCTTTTGTGAAAGAGGGGATATAAAGATTTTTTGAAGTAAGGAACCTCAATTACATGTGGTATTTTCTGCAGAAGTTTGTGACTGTGCAGATGAATGGCTGGACAGCCCAAACGGGCTCTCTAGCTCCTAGACGATTAATCATCAGGGTGTCTACATGTATTCAGCTGCTTTTCTGGCTTCCATGCTGTTTTCTTCAGTGGAAAGGGTTTATTCAGTCCTTTCTCAGTGGCTCATTCATTTTGAGGCTGAATTTCTACAACCAAATGTAATTCAGTAATTTTTCTGTCAGTCTGGGTGCAGTTCTGCCAAGGACTGAGACAGAGGAATGAGAAGCTCTTGAAACAAAGGGCTGTAATAAAATGCAGTAAATCGCCAAGTTTAGAGTCAAGGGTCCTGAAGGAGGTCAGATATGGAAGTGACTGAGCTGGTAAGTGTGATTAATGAATCTGTCATTAAAAATCAGCCACCTCATTGGATGTTAGCAGATGCAGCACCAGTAGCTCACAAAAGATTGAAAGGAAAGGTGGAAAATTGCAAGCTAGTCCGAATGTGATGAACTGCATAAGATAACAGCTAAAGGATTACTACTTTTCTGCTTTTGGATGCTTTATTAGTAAACTCGACTCTTGTGCAAGGAAAATAGTCTTAATTTCTCCACCTCCTTATTATGCTAATGAAGTGTGTGTTGTGGGGGACAGCTGGAGGGGAAGTAGAAGAGGGTTTGAGTGGCAGGAATAGCCATTGACTCCTCTTCTGTTCGCAAGAGGTATTTCCCCACTAAGATCCTTGGAAGAAAGTCTGACCGCACAGCTTGAACTCGCTTTGCGATGTGCTGGCGTAGGCTGAAAACCAAGGCAGAGAGCACAGAGTCAGTCTGCTCATGACTGCTTTTTATTTCTGCAGAATGTCAGGGATTCCAGCATGCTTGCTTGGTTCAGCTCAGTCCAAGAACATCAAAGAAAGCATCAAAGCGTAAGTCTAAGCGATAAGGTTTTTGGGACTGCTGGTTCTGACGTAGTTCTCTTTTAAGGCAGGATGTCTCCCTGATCTGTCATTGCTAAAACTCATGTTTCTGGCTCCGACCTGGAACCTGGCAGTCAGCAGTACTGCTTGTGTGGGGGAGGCTACAGCCACCCTCTTGTGCCCTCTGGCTGGAGAGGTGGGGCTTGTTAACTCAGCTTCATGCTGTGGTTTAGCCAGGATTTTGCACAGGTCTCAGACCTGTTTGTCACCAGGTCATCCCAACAGCCCCTTCGTGTTGGAAAGGCTGGTAAATGTCGCTGCTCTTTTCCTGTAACGCTTCCTTCCTTGTTCCCTTTCTGGAATTCTGTACTTATTGACATCTTCCAGACAACCATGATTTTGTTGAGTTGTCTCTGCTTTTCCTTCTGTGACAGTATTTTCTGTTTCAGGGGTCAGTACAGAGTCATATATATGACTCCAGAGTTCTGTTCAGGGAACCTAGAGTTACTTCAGGATCTTGACCAAACTGTGGGTAAGTTGGGGATGAGGTTGCGGATGGGTTGGCAGGCACCTTAGATTCTTAACTGTTTAACCTAGTTTAATGCTTGAACATCTTACCAGTCTCTTACCACTAGTGAGGTCAGAAGTTAGTGTAGTCACTGCCAGTAAGTCACGTTAGAAGATCCTGTTGGTGACGGAAAAAAGACCATCTGTGATTAGTCTTTAGTGTGGTCTTGGCATGGGAACATCAGACAGGTTACTGGGAACAGAGGTGCTAAAACACCGATCTTAGAATGGCAGCAAGTGAAATTTATCACTAAATATTTTGTCTTGCAAGTATTCTTACCTCTCTGATTCTTCTAAGAATGTAAAAAAATTGTGTTCTGCAACAGCACCGTGCATCTTCAAGTCTTTTGTTCAAAGATAACACAGCTTATGGATCTCTCAGAGTAAATTCAAGGCATGTGAACTGTACAAATCTTTTTTTTTCCTAAGGAACTGAGTTTCTAGTGATGTAGGCAGGGAGGACTATCTATAGAGCAGATGAACCATCTGAATTCCTGGAGTCCTGAAGCTCTTATGCTTGACCTCTGACATTAGGGTGCTTTGGACATGCAGATGAGAACGGGATATTGGTGCTCAAGCTGAGCTGGTGTTCTGACTAGGAAATGTACGGTTATTTTCCAGGGGTATCTGTAACTCCTCTCCCCTCATTTTTCTGGGCTTTCCCTTATCTCTTCAGCACAGACCTGAAAAACTTGAGGTATCTCTTACAGGTCAGAAAACTAATGACATCTGTATTTGGCATCTGTAACTATTACTAAGAAAATCAGGGTTAAGCAGGGGGTGAGAGAAGTTCATGTCAGAGGTAACTCAAGGTTTTGACCTATTTTGCTGGAGATTTGGAGCTTGAGAAGGAAGCAGAGATGATGGTGGAGGGAGTCTGTAAAACCTCTTGAGCTTTATGCGGAGGAGACTATAAAAATAGGCTTGGAGTCAGGACAGCAGAAGGCATTCTAGAACAAAAGCCTAAGCAGACTACTGGTGCCTTCTCAGGGTAGCTCGAAATTGGGCAGAATGGAGTGCTTGTGTTTCATGACTTGCCATGTGGGTTTGTCTTGTCAGTGTGTCCATGCTGTGGTTTTGTGCCCACCAGGTATTACCCTCATAGCTGTTGATGAAGCTCATTGCATTTCTGAGTGGGGCCACGACTTCAGAAGTTCCTTTCGAAGCTTAAGCTCATTGAAGAAGGCCCTGCCATCGGTGAGGTTTTGATATGTTTGATTTCCAATGGAAGAGAAGGATCCTACCTCATGATAGTTTGAAACACCAATCCTTTGGTGTTCTTTAGGTGTATTTATTATGCTGTTTTGGAGTTTATGCAGTCCCTGTTACTGAGCTTTGGGTTAAATTAAGGTATTCTGAACCAGGACCACTAGAAACTTCTGAAAATTAAGTTTCTGTGGATCCTTATGCTGTAGAAGATGATATTCTCGATGATATTATGGTTGAATATTGAGGGATTTTTTTAAACTGGCTGACTGAATGGCTTGCAAGAGCTAGCAGCTGTGATTTCTAGACATGCCTCAAGCATTACTTGCACGAGCTCAAAACCTTAGACCCAAACTCTATTTACATGCTGCTGTTGGAAGTTTTGTCCTATGCGCTCTAAATTTAGCCAACCACACCAGAAAATCACTGTGGACTCGAAGGTGTAACTGAAAGCACATGTTCAGAATAAACCCTGTATTTCAGCGGTGTTCTGTTCCTGTCTACTGTCTTGAACTGTGTAGACCAAAGCTTCAGGAAGCTAAATATTAACTATATCTTTCAAATAGCTGAGCTGATCCAGTGAGCATCAACAGATTAAAGTGCCTGTTCACATGCTACTTCGGTTTTTGACTTGTGGGGTTGGGTTTTTTGTTAAATGGATATCAGTGAGAGCTCTCGGACTTTCTTCTTCTCCTACTTCTCATTGCAGGTTCCCATTATTGCTTTAACTGCAACTGCAAGTCCATCGATCAGAGAAGACATAGTGAATTGTCTGACCCTGAAGAATCCCCAGGTCACGTGTACTAGTTTTGACAGACCTAACCTGTACCTAGAAGTTGGACGGCAAAGCGGAAATATCCTTAAGGATTTGAAGCAGTTCCTTACGAGGAAAGGAAGGTAAGGATTTAAGCCTGTTCTTGTTGACCACTCGGACATATGCTGGTATTTTTGATAGCGTGTACTAAGAAAATTGGCAGCAGACTTAAACTGAGTTGGTGAGGAGGAGCTTGGGCTTTCTCCACAACTTAGCTCTGATGTTAGTTGTGTCCCATACTGTTGTGCCCATCCTCTCTACCGATTTAAAAAAGACTTTTGAGGCAAGGAACAGTGGACTCTTTGTTTGCCTGTTAACTTGAGTATCTTCAGGATCATGTAATCCTCAGAGGACCTGCTGTTGCTGTAGTGATTTGAATTATTATGATGGATTGGCTGGTGAGGGACTTCCTAAACAGTTTTGTACAAAAATGGTTCCATTAATCTCTGGTAAGATCATATTTTGAATAAAGCTGATCAGAGCAGAAGGATTAGAGTCCTTTGCTGTTAAACCCAGTGGTGCACCCATTCTGGCCCCGTTCTGTCACAATCTCCAGTGTGTTGCCCTACAGCAGTATACATGAATTTCTCATTGCTCGTCTGTACTTTATGTAGACGTAGACCTTTCAGAAGTGACAGCTGTAAAAGCATATTTCCATATGACTAAGGAAATTGGGAGGCCTTATCCTGCTGCTTCTACAGAGACCAAGCTCTTAAGAGCACCAAGTAACATCCAAGCCCTTTTTTCCAAAGGACAGACAATTTGTGTACGAGTTGGCCAGTTAAAATCTGTTTCAGTTTCTAAATCCCCAACCAGGTGAACTGCTGGAAAAGCTGTGTTGCCTTTTCAACCAGGTTCAGGCAGACTTTCTGCTCAAGGGTGGCTTCATGTGTCTTTCCATGTTGCTGTTACTTACAGCAGTTCGGTGTATGAGTTTGAAGGCCCCACTATCATCTACTGCCAGTCAAGAAAGATCACTGAACAGGTTGTGTGTGAACTGATCAAACTCAGTGTGGCCTGTGGCGCGTACCACGCTGGCATGAGACTCGAACAAAGGAGGCAGACCCATCACAAGTTCATGAGGGACGAAATTCAGGTATGTAGGAGGATAAGTCCACTTGGTCCTGCTTATAATTGCAGAGTTTCTGGCAGAGGAAAGAACTTGGGAATATCAGCAGGTTTCCCATTTGCTCTGTCTCCAATTCTGGGCAAAGATATTGCCATTGTATCCTGATGGTAATGGGAGTCCTGGTTTGCTTCATTTCTTTAAGTCTCTTAAAAATCCATAGCATCTGAGGAAAGCAGTGGTAGCTGGACCAATACTGTCACAGGTTCTGAGATGCTTTCTCCTTCCTGCAGCTAAGCAGGCAAAGAGCTCCCCCGGGACCTCTGGTGTTCCTCTTCATTGTAGGCTTTGTGCCTTTTGAGGATAACTGCTTGAAAACACTCTAACATTTACCACAACACATCACTCAAATTGATAATCTTATGCTCATGCTCAGGCCAAGACGGGACTCAACAGCGGCACTGTGGAAGTTGAGTGTGAGTTTGAAGCTATTGTAATTTAGGCTGAATTTAGTCTGTAGCAAAAATTGCCGCTAAGTGTGTGAGCATTAATTCAGGGTTAATTTTCTTCATGCTCATTTCCAAGTGTTCAGCACATGGCTCCTGTTTTGTAGTGTGTTGTGGCTACGGTGGCGTTCGGAATGGGCATCAATAAAGCAGATATCCGGATGGTAATTCATTATGGTGCCCCAAAGGAAATGGAATCCTATTACCAAGAAATTGGGAGAGCTGGTCGTGATGGGCTTCCTGCTTCTTGTCACGTCTTGTGGACTGCGACGGACTTGGCCTTTAACAGGTAAATGACTGAAGACAGCTGCTTTGACAGCCAAAGGAAAGAGCAGCAGGGTGGGTTTGGTTGAAAGTGTGACTTGCTTTTTGGGATGGTTTCAAGTCATTTCTCACATACACACAGTACAGAGTGTGCTATAGTTTTTCTAGAAGATAATCCACAACTGCACTATTGTTAATGAGCTTGTCCTTGTTCCAGGTCTGCTTTCTGAAGATGCTTTGCAAGGCAGGCGGTGATAAAACCTGGTCACTTGTCTTGTGAATCATCCAACCTTGTTTTGGACCTATCTGACCTGGTTTTGACCCATTATCACCCCCTAAGAGTGATGTTGTAGAATTACTTTTTTTTCTCTCTACTTTCTAGATATGTAAATGGAGAAATACTTATTTTTCCTTCTGGGAGGGGGATTCTTGGTTGTAGAAGCATGTTAACTTCGTCTGTAGCTGGTGTAGAGCCACAGAAACATCTCAACTCAATCATTAGAACTTGTCAGCAGACTTCCAGAGTCTGTGAAACAGACTTCCCTGTTCTTTTCTTTATCCAGGCCGGGAGAAACCTGCTTTGCTCAGCTTTGAACTGGAATGGTGTAGCTGCGTTCGTGTGGTGCCCAACGCCTGCAGTGCTGGCTGGTTTTCCATGCCGTGTGGTGCAGGCGGTGGCTCAGGTCTGGCTCGTGCAGCAGGGCAGAGCATGGGCAGAGGCACTGTTCCATACACCCATCAAGTACTCCCGTGCTGTTTTCTCACTTGGATGCTTCCAGTGCTTACTCTAAAGGATATGAAATTGGGCAACAGGGTGTCCCAACATGCCACCTCTGAGGCTCTTGAAAGAGTGATGATGTCCAAGCATATTTTGCAATCTGGCAGCAAACTGAGAACCTGCCAGAGTTTGAAAAGCTAGAATGAAATTGCTTTCCTTCCGTGCTCTCTGCCTTCGCTTCCCTTCTCTGTGCCTCTTGGCATGGATTTTTGAAGCTTAGTAGCCTGGGGGGTTGGAGGAAGCGCGCTCTCTCCTAAAGCCCTGTTAAGAATAATAACCATATTTAGAAGAAGATTAAGGTGCGCTTCTGAGTATGCCCTGTGCTATGAGGATCAGGATTAGAGTAACAAGCAGTTTGGGCCTGGTTTTCAGTAGGATGTGCTTTTCTTGCTGTTTCTGGTGAGTTTGACAGTTGTCTGGTGTATTTGCTTTTTGGTGTGGGACAGGGGAGTAGCTGTCAGTATTTCAGACCCTTCTTCATTTTTGACTGACAGGCATCTTCTAAATGAGATACGCAATGAAAAGTTCCGGCTGTACAAGCTGAAGATGTTGGGAAAAATGGAGAAGTACCTGGTGTCCCATAGCTGCAGGAGGAAGTGAGTGCTAGGATCCATGTAATGCTGTGTCACCGCAGCCAGCTTTGATAAGAGCCATCGTGACTCGCTCACAACTGGAGGTTGTAACCACAAGGCACTGTATACTTGCGATGTGTTCTTCAAACGTGTCTTATATTAAAAAGCAGTATCAAAAAATACGGCCTTCAGCATATTTATACAAATATATCAAGTGCTTCCTTATTTACTTTTCAAAAAACCTCACTTTTTCTTCAGAGGGATCAAGGCCAAATAATTGGCTCCCCAGTGAATTAATTAATGATGCTGATTTCAAGTCTGTTTTCTGCAATAAATTTAACATGTAAATTCTTGCTCTTTCTTTCAACTCCCTACGTTCCCTTGGGTAGAATCATCCTGTCTCATTTTGAAGACAAACAACTCCGGAAGGTTTCCTCGGGCATCATGGGCACAGAAGAATGCTGTGATAACTGCAGGTCCAGGTAAGCTTTCTTCCCAAAAGGTCGATACAGGAGGTTACATCCCCTCAGACTGAGTTAGAAGGCAAATGATCTAAAAGAATTGACTTCTTATCCCTCTGATCTTCCAGATGTTCAGCCTGAAGTTTATCTTTGAACGACTGCCCCTAACCTTTTCCTAACTCGTAGAGCTAAGCCATGAGGCGCCTTGTGAGCTCCAAGTTAGGCTGTGGGGAAGCCTGTAAACCAAGTATGGTCACAGCTCCTAAAAGGGTTTAGAGCAATGCTTTAGGCTGTGAAATACACCTGTGTTCACCTCAATTCCTGTTAGGTAATGAATCCCAGAAGGAAACCCCCCAGTGGGTGCCATACCACGTGTCTAAGGTTAAATTGCCGGGGTGTTAAGGGAGCTGCTCTCCTGGTACGGCGTGTGCTGACACATGTTCCTTCTCGCCTCGCTCATCTCGGATGTGCTGAAGGGAAGCCGGGGGGTTGGTGGTCACACAGGTGTGAGCAGGAACAGCTCCCTCCCTTTCTCCTGTGTGCATGTACGTGCTTTCCCTGAAGTTATAATAAAGGATCCCTTGTTCTCGCTGGTAGCCTGAAGGTTCCTGATCAGACAAGATGTTATGCTGTGGTGACTGCTGGAGAAGTTATCAATTCAGCTATGTTTCCTGTATGCTCAAGGATTAAGAAATCTCTGCCCGGCCTCTATTATACTGAGGGAACGAGACCACAATCTCAGTCTTTGCAGTCACATTGCTGTGCCAGCAAAGAGCCACATAGTGACTTTGTGGTGCAGAACTGAAACCCTTTGAAATACATTGTCTTTTTCTTCCTCCTTGGTGGTTTGCACCAATAATTTTTCTATGGGTTCTTCCAGTCAGTAATAAATGCATTAAACTCCAGAAAATCTTGAATAGGATTGTTCTTTCTGCTTTTTTCCCCTTTGTATTTAAAAAAAAGACAAAACTCTTTGCTATTAGGTGCAATTAAAGAAATGTCTTGTATGCCTAAAACAGTCCCAAGTACTCAAATACTAAATTCAGAAGATCGCTTCGACAACATTTGTTCTGTCACAGCAAGTACCATCAGGAATGGCTTGACGTTGGGTTGGGCAGCTGTCTTAACCAGGAGCAATTTTGACTGTTGCTTTGTCCCATGTTTTCACTCCTAGTTCTTCATGCTTAAATCTGTTGAATAGTTTAATGTAACTTGAGGTGTGTATTTTATTTAGCTATCACTTGATAGATATTTGAAAGGAGGAGAGGGAACTTGTATGACGTTTGAAAGGAGGAGAGCAAACTTGTATTTGTGTGAACGTTAAACGGGGTTTTCTTTGTGCATTTCAGAGCCTCTTGTGCGGTCCCCAGTGACTCAGAAGGTGGCCTGCAGGACTTTGGGAAGCAAGCGTATCAGCTGCTGTCTGCCATCAGTGCCTTGGAAGAGAAGTTTGGAACTAGACTTCCCATTCTGTTCCTCCGAGGGTCTGTAAGTGATAGTAAAAATCTTTGTGTTCTGAGAGTGGAGGGCCTGTTCGTGTCCCTGTTTACTGATACACCAAACAATGCATGGACAGACATGTATACACGTGTGTGTACACTTACATGAGCCAGCAGCATGCCCAGGTGGCCAAGAAGGCCAACAGCATCTTGGCTTTATTAGCAATAGTGTGGCCAGCAGGACTGGGGAAGTGACTGTCCCCCTGCACTCGGCACTGGTGGGGCTTCACCTGGAATCCTGGGGTCAGGTTTGGGCCCCTCTCTCCAAGAAGGACATTAAGTGGCCTCAGCGTGTCTAGAAAAGGGGAACAAAGCTGGTGAAGGCTCTAGAGCACAAGCCTGGTGAGGAGTGGCTGAGGGACCTGGGGTTGTTGAGCGTGGAGAAAAGGAGGCTCAGGGGAGACCTTATCACTCTCAACAACTCCCTGAAAGGAGGCTGGAGCCAGGTAGAAGCTGATCTTGTTACCTAAGTAACAAGTGATAGGACAAGAGGAAAGAAATGGCCTCGAGTTGTGCCAGGGGAGGTTTAGATTGGACACTAGGAAAGATTCCTTCCCTGAAAGGATTGTCAAGCCTTGGACCAGGCTGGTCAGGGCAGTGGTGGAGTCCCCATCCCTGGAGGGATTTTAAAAATGTGTAGATGCAGCACTGAGGGACATGGTTTAGTGTTGGATTTGGCAGTGTTAGGTTAATGGTTGGACTCCACCTTTAAACGTCTCTTCCAACCAAGGTGATTCTATGCTTATATATTTGGTACCTTTTCCTCAGAGCTGGATATCTGTAGAGGGTTTAGATTTTGAAGCTGCTCAGCAGCACTTCCCACACAGAAAACTAGATTGTCTTTAAAGGCAACAGCCACCAAAACAGTGAACCTACTAAGCATGGTACTCTTAATTTTGTGCGTGTACAGCAAAGGAATAGCTTCTGCCTCCGTGTTCTTGCCATCTTAATTCTTGAGTGTAACATTCAGCCCAAGAGTTCAGCTTAGAAAAAGGACCTGTTGTGTGCCTCCTGTGGAGCTGCCCTGTATGGTGGTGGTCTGAGTTGATTATTGGTAATTGTCTGTTAAACACACAAATACCAGCCCAGGTATTGGCAGAGGCTCTAAAGCTCTTCCTTTAAGGCTTGAGCTTTTGTTTTCTTTATGGTGAGTCTCTTTGCAGAGACAGTGAAGACTTCTGTAATGAAGATGCCTGACTCCCATTATCCTGGGAGAAGCAGCCTTTCCAGAGTGACGGGTAACCACGTCTCTGCTTGGGCATCAGTTGCTTTCTGTTTGAATAAAGCAAATGGTGCTTTGCATTTTAGCGCTGTGCTGCTGGCTGATTTGGAGTAGTGAGATGGGAAGTAAGATGAATAGAATTGATTTCTACATACCTTACTTACAATGTTTTTTTTTAAATACTGGGCAAGAAACTTGCCAGAAATAAAATAGGAGTGTAAGAAGAGAATAATTTGTCTGCAGTCTAGGCCAAAAAACCCCACCTGTAGTACTTGATAAAACGAGGTGAATGATGTCCCTCTTTTCCTTTCAATAAGAAAGTTGAGTTGCTAATTGTCACATAAGTGTCTAGGGGAAAAATATTCTGCTACAGATTCTAATGTAGTCCTGATTGTTGATTTACTAGATGCTACTGGAAGAAATCAGGATGATGCCAAATATGTGCTGCAAATACAGAATGACCTTTCACTGTCTGCAAGAACACCCTTTTCTGGGCTGACAGAACCTTTAAAAAAGTTGCTTTATTTCATTGCATCACTGCATAGTCTAGAACAGATGTGTGACATATCACCATAAGTTTACACGCTCTATCTGTCCGGGGCTGACTGGTATGTTGCTTTAAAAGCTCTTGTATCATTTATGGCAAATTCATGATCTTTTAAGTTAGTGGTATCTTCTTGCCAAGTCCAGGTGGCCTCCAACATGCTGTGGGGGACCACAGGGGAGACCGTGTTTCGCTGAAATGGTTGAAAGCTGAGTCAACGTGAAAGCCACCAGGGTCCTCTGGGAAACTGAATTAGAGCTGCATTGAGAGAAGTATTATATGAACCTTGCAAGAAGAGTATGCCGCTCCTAAGGTCTCCTTTTATCAGCAAACGGGACTTTGTAGCTGTTTCAGCAATCATTTTTTATTAGTAATTAACTTGTTGTGAGTGGCTTTTGGTAGTACCTCTAGTAGGTAGGAATGTAGCCATGCTTTCATGTGTGCTCAGTGTTGAATGAGGGCTCTGTAGAAGAGAGGACATGAGACTTGGTGCTTTCTCTTTGCCTGCTGAGTGGGTGACTCGCTTGTGTTCACCATTGGGATTCTGTGCCCTGGTCCCAATGAAATGTTTGACCATGTCACTTCCCCAGTGCAGTAAGTCTACAAACAGCAAGGTCTGCAGCCTGCCTTCCTCTTGACTTCATATTCTAGCAATAAATGGGAATGTTGTTGTCTGAGACACTTTTGTACCTACTAATGCTTGATCCCCTCTTTCAGGGAAGTTCTCAACTTGTCAGGCTCATTCCAAGAGTTTCTCTTCTTGTGAAAGGGGCTTTAGCCTGTTGCCATCTATTTGGACCCTGAGTTCAGGAGGGTAAGAACCCATCAGACAGGAGCTGATCAGCTTTTTTTAGTCTGAACCATTGTTAAGATGAGTAAACTGACAACTTCTTGAAACAAAATAAACCAACAAAAAACACTCTGTAATGAAGGACAGAGAAGCAGAGGTAGAGCAGACATCTGTAGTGAGCGTGCTTCTGGCCTTGCACCCCTCTCCTGGGATTTAAACAGGACTTGTCGATTTATTTTTACTTCTGTAGAGTTTTTAATGAAAAACAGAGCGGGCAGCTACTTCTGCTTGAGCTCATGCAACGTAAGATTGACCTGAATGGCTGAATGCAGATTGCACTAGACTGCTTTTTTAATTGTTGTGGAAGGCTGGGTCATTCCTGTAACCTCCTCCATATACAGAAGGAGACATTTTAACAGTTCTGATCTTAAGCGTAGGTTTGTCTGAGGCCTTGCTACAAAAGGAAGTCACGGTCTTGTCACAGCCTCAGCAGAAGGTGCAGGAGGGGCTTAAGTTCGTAGAGGTGAAACTGTTTGGGCAACACAAACAAGGCAGTAGGCTTGGCTCATGCTCTCGTTGAGGTGCTATAGGTGTTGGTACTGTAAATGGGTATTATAGAAGCTTAATTAAAACTTTTTGGCTTGTGACTTCTTGTAAAGTCTTTCTGTGGAGAAACATTCTTGAGGTCATGCTCCTTGCATCTCAAGGTTTTGGTTGACTGGTTATATGGAAACTGCCTTCCACAAGACCTGGAAGAGTCTGACCATTTTCAATAATTTCAGAGTTCTCAACGCTTGCCAAACAGATACCGAAGACACCCTCTCTTTGGTACTGGAAAAGACTGGCCGGAGAACTGGTGGAAATGTCTCTGCCAACAGTTGATACAGGAAGGATTCCTCAGAGAAGTCTCTGGACAGAACAAGTTTACAACCACATGTGCACTTACCCAGAAGGTATTTCTTGGTGTGGAACTACCCATCGAAAGCTGCTCTCAGAAACCTATGGCTGAGCCACACGGTTTATTTCTTACAGGGTAGAAATTGGCTAAAAGCTGGATCTGCCTCAAACCCAAGTCTTCTATTACAGTCCAGTGAAGACCTTAATCTGCAGCGACCTCCTAGAAGGTGATTGTGTAACGTGTTCTGCTGAGGGCTGTCTTTATAACTTTAACATCAGATCAACTTCTGAAGCCTGCTTCTGGAGATGACTGACAGGAGACTTCTGTGCTTGATTTACACTAGATTGCTTTTCTAGATCATTTGATATTTCCCTTGGGCAGTATCATAATACAAAAAAGTCGGTGGGAGTGCCTGGGTGGACACTTCTGACCGATATGGATGGTGACGTGTCTCATCCTCCTTAATTCAGCACAAACGTGTAATAGTTTCTTCGTGTATTTCTTAAAAAAGGTTAAAATGGCACAATTTCAACACTATCTAAGGTCTTGGTGAGTATGTCTGCAGAAGTGGCGTGTTTTTTCCAGTGCTGGTCAGTATTTGCCATCAGTATATAGCTCCAAGAAAAGAGCATGGGAAGGCTTGCTTGTAAACTTCTGGTTATATTTAAGAAACCTGTTTAAAGACCAACATAAGGCTAAATTGACCAACCCTTTTGAAGTGAGAGAATGAACTGGAGGCTGCAGAGGCTTTGCTGTGGTAAGAAATAATATTAGAACCAAGCTCCTCAGTGCTGGCTGGTCTTAGGAGCCTCTTCTGGTGTCTAGATTGTCCCGGTGTTGCTAAAAAATGAGTTGTCACAAAGTACCAATTTCCTTTAGCCTTCTAGCATTCTACTGTTGTGGCTCATTCAGCTACTGCCTGCAGATCTTCTAGAATAAAAAAGGCTTATTATTAGAGTAAGCAGCAGCAGAAGCTGTGCGCTTAGCGCAAACCAGAAGTGGCTGTGGATGACTTGGATTTATTCACTGTTACAGCAGCAGACCTGTACCTGTGCTCTCCGCGCAGCGCTCGCCGGACGTGAAAGGAGCGGCGCAGTCACCGGTCAAGCAGGTCTGTGGGGAGGACTCATGCTCTGTGCTCCCTCCTCGCTCGCGTTAAGACTCTTGCGAGTCTGTCGTGGCATCACAAATGAGTGTTTTGCTGCTAACGGCAACTTGAGTGGAAAGCCTGGTAAATCAGTTTTGTATTGTTCTCTTTTTTATAGATGTCTCTGTATGAGATGTTTTCACATGAAAGAAAAGGTAAAACTCCTCCAAGAAGCAATAACGTGCTTAACAGGTACAATATTCTCAATTAAAAGTTACCTAATTTTGACCGTTAGGGGTACTGTTTGTAGGAAGATCCTTGAAAATAACTTTCTCCTATGTGAAATGATGGTAATAATTCTCAATATATTAAGATAAGTGCTTAAAACTTATTGTACACTGCATTATTTTCCAATATTGAACCACATGCAACAGGCTGAGCATTTCACAAGCTGTAGTTTCACAGGCCAAACAAGCTTTAATTGCTCAAGTGCAAACTTTCTCCCTGGTATAACTTCAAATCCAAGCAAGGAAAATACCATGTTGATAAAAGGAGCAATAGCGGTTTATATTGGATAATTTTTACTGGCCTGTTTTTCAGTTTGTCTTCAATGTGATAGTAGAAATTACTGGGTTTGAACTTGTGATTTCAAGTCAGAAATGGAGAATGTTTTTTTCAAGCAGTTTGCAAATAAAAATCAGGTGAAAAAGTGACCAAGTTGTGACTCGTAAAGCTGGCAGAACTGAGTGTGCCCTGTGCAGGGGCTCTGAGTGAGCACGTAGGCTTCTGCCTTTCTACACTCGTCTGGAGAAGACTGAGATTAAGTTGAGGCTCCCTCAGGCCAAAAGAAACCAAGCAAGCTTTTGCAAAAAGCAGATGAAGCAATTTGTCTCGCTGGCTTGTGTGGTGGTTCAGACTAAAGCCACCTCGTGTTCCCGAGGGGTTCAGTTCCTCCAGGTGAGCGGCCTGGTGCCTGCAGAAGACAAGGAGATGGGATGTGTCACTTACACTGAATAATTACCACTGAAGAAAAATCCTTTTAGGGAGTGCTACAATCAAAACCAAGTGTGATTTCACACTTTGCTTAGGAAAGGATGCTCTCGCTCCAGCTTGTCTAACAGTGTCATCGTAGTCTAATCTGGGGCATGTGTCCCAAAATTCCTGAGCCCATGGGCTCGTAGCTGTGGTGCTGCTCGCTAGGTGGTCATGCCTAGCAGTAACACCAAGTTCTGCTCACAGCAGTTGTGTCCTTGTCACTGACGCTTCGGAAGTGATTAGCTCTTTTTGGCCAGAATTGCTGTTACCGTTTTTCCACAAAGCTGCAATTTCACCTTGCTCGAGCTTTGTACGGGAAGAGGCAGTTAAAGGGCCAGACAGACAAATTGTTACCTGAGGGATGCTGCTGATTGTGCCCCTGCCAGCTTATGTCCTCTGTGAGTGCAGTGCTAGCATGAGGTGCCAGAGCACAGTCTGGTGCTGCTGTCAGAGCAGACCAGAGAACTCGGGCTGCTGCTTTCCCCCAGCCTTGTGCAAAGTTCCTAGATTGACCTAATGCAAGGCTTCTTTCACACTTGTTTCTGTTAGTGTTGCAGGGCACTCACCGGTGAAATCTCCTCTGAAGCCCCCAGAACCTGTTGTTTCATCCCGAGAAAAGGAGCTAGAGGTAGGTTGGGTTTTTGGAAGAGGGAGGGTGTCTGAATTGCTGTCAGCCTGCAGAGTGCACTCCTCCTGTACTGGAGCAGTAGGCTTGGGAAGCTCATAGTATTACAAAAGTGTTTAACAGAAGTCCTGGAGGAGGATTTAAGTATGTCACGGTGGGTTAATGGATTGCAGGTTCTTTTGTATGTTAGTGGAAAGATGAAGTATCACTTTTCCTTTCGTATTAATGATGCTTGTGAGTGATGTAGAGCTGCTTCATGAGAATTTGTCTCTTCTTCAGACTGCTCTGTACGGCAGGCTGCTGGCTGCTAGACAGAAGGTAGCTAGTGAGAAGGTAATTCCTCCAGCCGTCTTGGCAACCAACAAGATCCTAGTGGAGATGGCCCGCATGAGGTAAAGCAGCATGCACACGTGTCGTACAAACCGAGAAGGTGGCAAGCCAAGTCCCCAATCCCCTTTCTGCTTTTGCTGGGAGAGCATGTCTCTGGTAGAGGTGCGGATCTTTTCCTGAGGATCTTTGTTTTTTCTAATAACCTTGTACATCACTGACTGGTCTGAGTTAAACTGTTACTGACATCAGACTTGCTGCTTCTTCCTAGTTATTGCTAAAAAAACCCCAGGCAAATGACAGCTTTGCCTGTCTGTGTCCAACTGTCCTGTTAGGTTGACCAGCCAGAGGCACAGTGTACGTTTTCTCCCAAAGCTTACCTTTCCAGCTGCTTCTCTCCCACGTTTTAATGATTTTAGTATCCCCTGATCCTGCTACGGGTCAGGAGCTGCACCTTACCTTGCATGGGTAGCTCTGTAGTGTAAAACAGCACAATTTAGCGTTACTCCCAACTACTGAAAGGACAAATTCTTTCTCTCATTACATAAGAGCTCAGCTGATGATGCATCGGAAGTGCCTTCCCCAGTGACTAAAAGGCATTAGACACTGCTATTTTTGGAATGTTTATGTTGTTCTTCCATGGAAATCTCTGGGCTTATGTGCTTTTGGGAGGCAAAAGCAAAGCTGTGTGTGGTGAACTGATCCTCCCAAGTACTTAAGCAGCAAACCTGAAGTTTTTGCTGTGGTCAAGCTTCGCGATTCAGAAGCGCAGCGAACTTCGTTGCAGAGATGAGGGTACAGTAATAACGTTAGGTTTTGACTAACAGATCTGTAGTCCAAGTGTGTCTTTCACACTACTTGATGTTTCAGAGCATTGGCATGGGACATTTCCATGACTTGCGTTATTCATCCTAAACCAGGCCTACGACTGTTGAGAATGTGAAGAGAATTGATGGTGTATCTGAAGCAAAATCAACCATGTTGGCTCCTCTCCTGGATGAAATAAAGGACTTCTGCCGAGCGAATGGCTTGCAGGTATGACTTCAGTCTCCGCTACTCTGCAAGAGCCTTGTTGAAGACATTTGGTCTGTAGCTGCCAGGTTTTCAGACCTCAAGACCTGGCTGATGTTTAGATGGGTGTGGTCATCTTGCAAGTTCAGGACATCCATACAGAGGTGACCCACCTGGGTTGGGCATCCCATAGGTGCTTTGTTACTGAGAACTTGCAGCTAGTTATTGTGATTTGGAACTGGAGGCCAAAGCCATGGTAAGCGTTCCTTCACCGTGGTTTATTGACTGTGGAGGGCAGGGCTTTGGTACTTCTAAGTTTGTCCTTAGACTGACAGAAGACCTTACATCTCCAGCTGTTGGAAACAGTCCTTCACAATTTCTTTTGTCCAAGGCTTTGTGTACAGTGGCTCCTCATCAGTCGCTATGGTGAGAGACAGCACTAGGCAGGGGCTGTGGAGCAGAGGGTTAGAGGAACTATGATGCAGTTTTGCTTTGGCAATACTAATTTCTACGTGAATCTGCAGTTAAAGGGATTTATCTAGTCTAAAAGGCCAGCAGAGCAGCAGTCCAGCTTTGCTGCAATGCTTGAGAACACTGTGGAGTCTTCTGCTTCCTTGAAAGCTGTTATGATCTAGGAGTGGGGACCAGAAGCATTCCTGGTTTGGTGGGGTTTTTTTTCCCAAAGAAAAGATTAAAACAAATGGAGGCATTTCTTATGCCGAAGACTCTGGTTTATTCTTACGGAACAGTTCTATGTGTAATAAGCAACACCCAATAAGTTGTGTTGACTTGGACGCTGCTTTTCTGGTGCTTTTTAAAAACTTTTGCAAGTCCCTTGGGCAATCCCATGCTTGTGTTCTTAAGGCTGGAGTATGTGTGTGTCCATCTAAATTCCCTCTGGTTTTGTGGAACATGGGCTTGGGGTCAAAAGCAGCCACTTGTTACTCTTTCAGATAGCTTCAGGTCATGGGAGGGTAATCCATTGGTTGTAATGGGTTATAATTCTTTTAAATCCTTTTTATCTCACTTAGACTGACACATTCTCCACATCTGGACCTAAAGATCAGAAAGAAGCATCTCCCTGGAAGTGCATGAAAGCCCTTTCTCCCTCAGAGCATGTCACGTATGTCCTGTTCCAGGAGAAAAATCTCTCTATGGTAAGCTCTCCTCTGGGGAGGTCCCCTTGTTTGAAAAGTAATGGTGGAGATGCTTTGTCTAGAGGAAAGGAATTTGCAGGTGCTCTTAAATCCTCTCCCCAGTGCTGGGGTGAGGTTGTTTTAAAATCACTGAGGCAAATGGTGGCTCATCTAACTTACCTTTATGGACTGGTGAAAGCATGAAAACCTAGGCTCTGTGAGGTGAGATAAGACTTGCATGTCAAGAAATAGAACTCTTGAGAAGATTCAATGCAAAATTCAAGTTTAAGCGTAAATTATTATTGTGGCTTCCTAGTTGAGATTTTGGAAAGCTGTTTCCTGCTACAAACAAGCTGAGACCTGTCACATCTGCACTGAAATGCTACAGGGCGTGTAGCTAAGCTGATGTCACTGTGTGCCCTGCGAAGATGAGCCTCATGAGCTGCTTTGATGTACTTTTGTTAATTGTTTGTTAATTCTACAGTAGGAGACTGAAGTTGCTGGGAGTTTTGCTTTGCCTCTCCCAGGAGTATGAGTAAACCTTGTCAGACAGTCCCTAACTGAAGTGTAGCTAAGGGCTAATTAACAAACAGTAGTGCAGTTATTAGTGGGGAACCTGATGCTCTGTCTCCACTAATCCCGATGATTATACGCACAGTATGTGTGTTGTCTGGGGAGAAATCAGTGGAAGCCTGAAACCTGGTCTTTTAAGGAAGACAAGTATTAGTTTGAAATCTCTCCTTGGAAGGTTCAAGTTTAGGGAGATAAAGCTTGAGATGCTTCTCTTCAGGGCAAGTGTTTTAAGAGAACAACTCATCTAGCAGATGTGAAAATGAGGGGGCATTTGTTTTGGTGCTGTTATCAATGTTCTCCATAGATGTTATGAACCAAACGGGCCACTGGAAAGTCAGGTGCATCACAGCTACTTCTCAGGAAAAGTTTTGACATAAATCTCCTGAAGCAGGAGCTGGGTTGATGCTCTGATGTAACTGAGCAATCCTATGATTGCCTTTTGGGAATGGGAGGTTGCCTGGTTCTGGGCTTTTGGTTGTATTTCAGACACTTGTGGTATCTCAATTCCTTCTGCCTTGGCTTCCCTAGAGAACTATCAGCGAGACCAGATCGCTGCCCCTTTCTGAGGTTGGTGCTCACTTGCTGCAGGCAATGAAAGCTGGTTACCCTGTCAGCCTGGAGCGAGCAGGTTTGACTCCTCAAGTTCGACAGATCATCGCTGATGTTATCCGTAATCCTCCCGTTGACTCGGGTGAGCATCACAGCCCGTATCTGAAGCTTCTCGTGGCAGTGGCATACTACACAGATAAAGGGAATGAAAAACTGCCAGCTTGGCTGCTGCTTCGGGTAGAACTCATCATTTCTGGAAGGCCTGTGGCTGGCAGTGCCGGGGCCATCACTTACCTTTCAAGGTTACCTTGTAGAACAAGGCAACAGTGATTCATTAAAGAGCAGATGAGGGTCGCCTGTTAAAAATCCTCTCACACAATTTTATGGTTGAAAACATGCAGGTGTTGTTCTTAAATCCGTATTTACTCAGGTGTTACATCAGCCTGACAGAGTCTTCCTGTAAGTGCTGGCATCTACAGAAAATAAGCTTGAAGAGCTGTATGATTTCCCCAGTGCAACGCCTCCTGCAAGGTATTGGTCATGGCAAGGAGACCAAGAAGTGCAGGAGGAGCAATTCTTCCTCTTAACACTGTCATCGGGTGCCAGGGGCTGAAGACAACCGTGTACTGACTTGGGGTTCTGAGACCAAGTGGCTTCAAGTTCATTCTTGCCATAGTCACTTAATTTCTTAGGTTACTGAATTGCTGGCTTTGTTACCCCTATGGGATTGTGGCTGAATACATCTTTTCAGTACCAGTTACAGGGCCAACCAGGCTCTCTGCTGTCTTAAATGTAGTGCCATGCTGGGATGGAGAACTGTCATGACACTATGGAGGTGGAGAGAGGCTTTTCAGCCTGAGCTCGTTGAGAAAATGGTTGGTAGTTACAGGCAGGTGATGCTGATGTTTTAGACTAAATTTGAGGGCAGTAAGTGTGAGCAGAAATGAGGTGGGGACTCATCCCATGAGCTCATGATCTGTGTTTTTATGAGCCAAACCCATATATTCTTTAGTCTATATTCTGCTTTCATGGGCAGCACTTGTGTTGTAAAACTTGATGCGTTTTAGAAAACTGAAGAAGGGGCAAGAGGATTAAAAAACAACTAATACTGTATTTATATTTTTTCCAAGACACCACCAAAATTCAAGCAATCAGAAAACTTGTTCCTGCAAATATCGAGCTGTATCTCATCAGGATGACTATTGCGTTATTGGAGAAGGAGGATAAAAAGTCTCAGGATGGCTCAAGCTTCAAAAGGAAGTTGGTGTGGTCAGATGAGCAGCAGGAAAAAACAGGAACAGATGAAGGAAGCAGGGAAGATGCCTTGTGGAGTAAAACCAAGGTTAGTAAAAGGTTTAAGCTCATCTCTACCCTGGTAAGTCCTGGACAGAGATCAGGCATGTAATGGAGATTAATACTTTCTGATGCAAAGATCCCTGTAAGATCCCCGATTTACAGTAGTTGGGGCAGTGGTGGAAAAAGCTGGCATTCCACATTATCAGTACAAAAACCTTTGGTAAGCTGGATCCTTCATAGCCACAAAGTCCACGTTCTGCCTTTGCATTGGTACCTAACCACTGACCTGATGTAGGAAAAGTGATTCTCTTACTGTGCAGAAAGCTCTAAGGTAGAAAATTGAGCGGGGAAAAGCCAGAGGCAGTGCCTGCCAGAAATCTGTCTTCCATGGGTTCCTCTTGCTTCAAACTGCTATGGGTAGCTGTGGTGTCATGCTGTAAGCCTGGCTCACTGGAGAGAGATCTCGGGAAATAAGGAGCTCTTTGTTGCTCTTTGAGAAAGGCCAGGCTAGTCTTCTGAGCCCTTGGCTGGCCTCTCTGTCTCCCAGGTCACCACCTTGTGCAAAAGGCCACCCTGCACTGAATGGCTCCTGGTGGGAATGGCAAAAAACCTCCAAACTCTAACTCCTGCTGTCGCCTGCACCAGGATTTCATGTCTGTCCTTGCAGGGTTTGGAGTTAATTGCTTGAACTCTGACTCAAATAACTTTTCAAGCTTTGCTGTTTTGCCAAATTTTCTTTTTTCCTTGCATCCGTGAGTTTTGTTTCTACAATATCTGTCTGAGCTGCCTTTTTCCTGAAGCTGATCTCCTGGCAGTCTGATTGCGTGAGCTCTAATTACTTTTTTCTGCTGCTGTTAGCTACTGGAGCTAATAACAGGAATGACATGCTATTACAAATCAAATTAATATTATACAAATGAGTAGACTGCAAATCCAGAAGCTGATCCAAATAGTCTTTGTTTACTTCTCATTCAGAAGATACCCTGGTTCTAGTAATTCTCTGTAGCAAACAGCTTTTACATCTGCTAATGAACGATCTTGGATTTCAACAACACCACTGCTGTTTTTGCAGGGTAACTTGGTCAATCCGACACTGAATGAAGGTGCAGAGAAAGCCCGTCTGCAAGTGATGCCTTCAGCTTCGGTAAACAGATGTCCTCACTGTGATAGAGCATGCGTTAGACTTGCCTTTAGCCCAGCTCTCTAACACAGATGTGCAATTGATCCAGAAATCTGAGCTTGGCTGTTCTGAGCTATGACCAGCAGCATTATATAGAAATCAGAAGTTAATACCTCTGTGCCCCCTGTGCTGTTTTTCACTGACACCTTTGCTGTAAAAACACATTTGGAAACACGGCACTTGAGTCAGAAGCACATATTTCAAGTTCTCAGAGTCACAGGGATAGAGGAAGTATTGTTTTCCACCACAAAAACATGCCCGAGTACGAGTTCCAGTTCCCCTGTTTGAAATGGGTGCGCTTCACTTGCTCAAACTTGATTGTGGTGAAGTGGATGAGAAATAGCTCGTGACCTCATTAAGCAGAGGTGTTGGAACTCCATTTTATAATTAGATTCAATTACTTGCAAAAAGCAGCCTTTGCATCACCTCTGGTTTGTGCAGACTTAAGTGTTAATGCTGTGATCCGTGTAACAGCCAGCTTCTGTCCTGCCACGTGGAAAAGCCGCACAGAGCGCGGGGGACAGCCGGCCGGGGAGCCGAGGGGCAGCAGGCTGCCCGCAGCCCAGCACGCTGGCCTCCTGGAAGCAGCTTGCCCTCAGTCCCGATGGGGAGGAGCTGTTTGACTCTCAGCCGAAGGTGAGGAACAGCCCAGACCTGATGATTTGGGCGTTGATCTTTTACAAACCCAAATCCCAACTTCTGTCTGGGTTCTTCAGTTTGCTGTAAACCTTGGCCTGGATTGCCAGGCAACTTCTTGTTAATATCTGTGACATAGTGACATCACAATGGCTTTTGGGCATAGCAAGGGCAATAAATATACCCCTTTCATGGCACCGCCTGCTACAGAAGCTTTTCTCCCCAGTACATCCTGTCAGCCATCTAGTGGCACATGCTTCCAGTGCTTCAAGACAGTGCTTGGTTCCTTTTCCTCCTTCAGGTGTAAGGTTCTGTGAGGTTGTATGCTGATCCCAGCAAGGATTTTTGCACTGGTGTTTAACAAGTTGTAGGAGGACATGTACAGCCTTTGTTTTTCAAAAGGGAGCTTGTGAGGCTCTCAGCAGCACTACCTGCTGTACAGCTCACTTGAGTTTGGAGCTGACTATGGGTGTGAGTGCAAACCATGGTGCAGACGAACCATGATTCATGGGTGGGTCAGTGTTGGGTAGGTNTCACTTGAGTTTGGAGCTGACTATTGTACAAACCACGATTCATGGGCAGGTCAGCGTTGGGTAGGCGTAACTCCTAGATGGCACAGCAGCTCTCCGGTTTGGAGTGCTAAGCACATAACATCTTTCTGATTTGCTGCAAGCGCCTCTAAAACATCAGTTCCAAACACAGCCCCTCTCTTGTGACACAGGACCGAAGCGTGGTCAGTGCCACGGTCTCTGCACCCCTCCTGCCTCACTCAGGCTGGGAGTCCTGGTGCTGTGTGCACACCTTGAGCTGTAGTCCCTCCATGAGTTGAAGGTGTTGAAGGCAGGTGTGAGCCTTCTACTAGTGTTGTCAGCTCATGTCTGTTGAGGAGCGTGGCTTTGGGCAGTAGAGCAGTCTAAAACAGCTTGTAAATATGTGCCTATTCTTTTCTTCCAGAACGCCCACCCCCCTTGTAAGAGGAAGGTGCCAGAATGGTTTGGAACCTCAGTAGCCACCGTTGTCCCTGGGACCCAGGTGAAGAAATCCAAAGCAGAGACCAAAAAAGGGCTTTTCAGTTGAACATCGAAATGAAGTTATCTCAACCAAAAGAGCATATTCTGTACAGATAATTACTGTAGCCTAATGGCCCCCCTCAGCTGAGCTTTTACTGTATAAAACTTAATATAAAACCTATTAAAATTTATTGAAAAATGAAGGAGTCCCCGTCTCCGCGTCGCCCAGAGGGTTAACGGCCGGCGGGCTCCCCCTCGCCATGGCAACGGCCAGCCCACTTCCGGGGCGGGGCGGCGCCGCGGGGGCTGCCGGGAAGGC
>VZZY01008997.1:27400-46926 GCA_013400335.1 Eurystomus gularis | reverse complement strand
GGTTAACCGGGCGGCAGCGAGGGGCGGGCGGGCGGGCGCCTTGCTGCCGAAGCTTGCCCTCACGTAGGGTGATGAGAGTTCCGTGTTAACGCGGGGTGCCCCGGCGGGCGCGGGAGCTCGGTGCCCGGCCTCAGGCCTCCCAGGTGCCTCCTTGAGTCCGTGTGAGTGGGGGCTGGTCCGGAACCCCCGTTCTTGGGGGTTACGGTGGTGCCCTGGCACTAAATCCCCAGTTTCTTGAGGTCTAAGAGAACGATACAAGCAAATAAGCCCCTAAACAGAAATCCCTGCTCTTAAATACCCCGCTGACCCTGATATCCGTTTCTTGCCGTTTTCCTCCCACTTCTCGTAACAGAACTATGGATCCAAGCTTGCTGAGGGAGCGAGAGCTGTTCAAAAAGCGTGCCCTCTCCACGCCAGCTGTAGAAAAACGGCCAGCGCCATCTTCTGACTCCTCCTCTTCAAAAAAGAAGAAAGCAAAGGTAGAACAAGGTGGCTCATCAAGCTCAAAGCAAAGTGCAGGTTGGTGAAAGCCCTGTCCAAGAGCAGTTCCGTATCTCCCGCTGTCTGCTTCTGAGCTGTGGTTTGTTAGTGTGAATCAGTCTGTCAGCTTTGCTAGTGGCACTTGCTATTCTTCCTCTCAAATTCTCAGGTTTTATTAAGTAACTCACTGGCGCAGCAGGAAGAAGCACTTTTGCTAGCGCATGTATCTTGTGATTTGTTTGCTGTTACTCAGTTGGAGGAATTGCAACTGCCAAAATATTATTTCACAGGAAGCTGGGCTGTGATTTGTGGATTTCCGTGCTTGCTGGACCCACGGGACAAGCAGTAGCAGTGGTCCTGTTCTTTTTCTCTGTTTTTCTGTACAGAGAGCACCTCAAGCTTAATTTTATTAACTGTAAGTTGTACACTGTCCATCCATAAGATGGATTTTGTGACTTTTATAACTTGTATCTGAACTACTGGACAGAGTCTAGTGGAGGCTACAAAGATGCTGAGGGGACTGAAGCATCTCGGTGACCTGGAAAGGCTGAGAGCCCTGGGGCTGCTGAGCTGGAGAAGGCTCAGAGGGGATCTGATCAATGCTGATCGACAGCTAAGGGGTGGGGGGCAAGAAGGTGGGCAAGTGGTGCCCAGTGATAGGACCAGGGGCAATGGGCACAAACTAGAACCCAGCAGGTTCCATCTGAGCAGGAGGAGAAAATTCTTTGCTGTGAGGGTGTCAGAGCCTGGCCCAGGCTGCCCAGAGAGGTTGTGGAGTCTCCTTCTCTGGAGAGATTCCAACCCTGCCTGGATGCAATCCTGGGCCCCCTGCTCTGGGTGACCTGCTGGAGCAGGGGGGTTGGACGAGATGATCTCCAGAGGGCCCTTCCAACCCCCACCATGCTGGTAAAATAATAGACCCCAAAACAACAGAGAAAAATGTCAAGGACAGTGGGAGGAGTGGAGCATCTTCTGTTTGAGGGGAAGAGTAGGGAGCTCACGTATCTATCTCCAGCTTCTCAGGGCACCAAATAAAGTTATCAGTCAGACATTTAAAAATAAATCAAAGGAGACCAGGTTTGCATCTGTCCCTTAGTAGCAGCCTCTAAATAAAATGAAATTCCACGTGGAATATCCTAAACTGCCTATCCTGAGGGAGAGTGGTCTGGGGAGGCAGGAAGAGGATGGACAGTTCAAATGTGAGTCCAGTCTGGAGGAGCTGAGTAGATCTGTGGCCAAGCGGCAGAGCAGATTAAGTTTAATTTCTTTCCTGTGCTTTTGTGGGCTGGATATTTCACAAAGCGCTTTTGCAGCTGTCAGGTGATTAGCTGACACAAACAGGAGTGCGTGGCTGTGAGGACATACGCTTTATCTTTTACTCTGCTGGCTTCGTTCCAGACAGTATCAGAAAGGTTTCAGGGTTTCTATAAGATTTTTGTGCGTGAGTCCAGCCTCCTTTCACTTTCCTCTGGAGATTACTTACTAACTCTTGCAGAGGCAGCAAAGATGGGGGAGAACAAATGGAGAGCAAGCGGACCAACTTTCCCCCTCTTAGGAACTGGCTCAGAACAAGCTGAGGCTGACAAGTAACCAAACAGGTTAAGCAGCCACAAGCAGCCCAGGTTGCCCTGTGATGCTGCAGAGTCAAAGGCCTTTGCCCCAAAATGTGCTTTTTATTTGAATCGCCAGGTTGTCAGGTGCCTGTCAGGATATGTGTGTGCCAGAATTGGGTCTCGGGGAGGTGGAGTTACAACCTGATGTTGAAGAATCCCTGTCCTCACCCCTGAAGAAATGCAAGTTACGATGATCAGTCCTAGTTTTGTCGCTTAGTGACTACAAAGATAATAAAGGATGGCACAGTGGTTGTGACGACACGTCCTTCGTGTGTTGGCGTATTGATAATCCCTGGGTGTGTAGCACCTGCAGGTTCTCCCTTGTTCTGTGAGTCTGTGACTCTGAGAACCCACCCTCGTCACTTTTTTGGGAGGAGAGGCATTGAGTTCATGCTAATCTTCAAATGGCTGCATAGTTAAATCTGGCCTGTGTGTGTGAAGGTTTGTTGTAAGCCTTCCAGTGAGAATAGCTATTGCTAAAATTATTTGAAATCCTTATTCAGACAAGCTATTTGAAAAAATTGAAGCTTTCTTGGTTGACTCAGTTCAGAATAGTGACTGGAAAAGAAATGAGATAGACTGTATCTGTTTATTTCTTTTTATTAATGAATAGCAAGTTGTGGCTAAGGTCTCAGTTTTTACCTTAGGACCTTTTATCGATGGTCTTGGCCAACAGTAATCAAGGGCTGAAATCTTCAGGAGCTGTTTCACGACTTCATCTACATACGGGAAAGAATCGTCCTGAGGCTCTCGGGCTGTGCAAGGGGAGATCTTTGTCTTCTGTTCCTTGTGCAGACACCCAGCCCCTTTACAGACCTGTGAAAGAAGGGACTGGAATGAGTCCCAAGAACTTCTCGTTGCATGTGCTTCTCAGGAAGGCATGAGAACGCGGAGCCAGCGTGGCAGAGGCTGGCGCATGGCTTCCTACACACTGCCTTCTCGTGTGCAGCGATGAGGAGCGTTTTGTGGGGACTCAGCAAGTGGCCAGCAGTCCTCTTGCTGGTCAGAGCATTTGCTTTCAGGAGAGAGGCACGTGAAAAAATTCAGTGCGTCCTGACGGCTACTCCTGCCTCTCTTGCACACAACACCGGTCTTTCAGGGCTGACGGTGTCAAATACAGCAGAAGATGAGGAGGCATCTACACGGCATCCCTGACAGTGAAAGGCATTAGTGTCACTCGCATGATGTTCATCATATGTCTTGGTGTGAAGTTGTCTTGTACCTGGGGCATCAGCTTCCATTACTTGTGCTTATAGTTTGATTTTTAGCTGAAAGCGTTCTCTGCACGCGAGACTGGTGGAACGCCACCGTAACAACTCTATCAGAGATGAATACAGTGGTAGTTGTGGCGTTTTGTGATTGCAGGAGGGAGTCTGCTTCTCCAGCTGAACCACTGGACTAGCAGTGCTGGTTTGTGGTGGCCTGAGTATCTTCTGACTTCACCTCACCAACCAGGAAGAGCACGAGTCAAATTAGCAAGTCCTTTATTGTGTCCAGATCTTCTGGAGCTTCAGCGTACTGAACCTGATAGAGCGAGTTTATGTATTAAAGAAAGAGATCGTTCTAGGTACTGGCCATAACACAAAGGTATTTGTGACATGGGCAGACCACAGGATGGGAGACAATGTTATTCGGGGTTTATATAGTTAAATGTCTCGTGCCACATGTAGCTTTGGTCTGGGACGTTTCTCGCTGTCCTGCTTCTCTATGGGTTCAGGAGTGTGAAAGACTTACCGGACATTACTGATGGCCACGCTGTTGTTACAGCTGTGATTTGTAACTGCAAAACTTGTGTGGTTTTAAAAGTGACCGCTGCAACACGGCTACGGAAGAATGATCTGGTGAGCCGGAGCTCTGAGTGTTGGGCGGTCAGTCTGTGACAAAGGCGTGAGCGCGGGCTCTCTGGGACACGTCAGCAGGCTGATGAAGCAAGCAGAGATTCTCTTGTGCAAAACGAAGTCACGTCTCGCCGGGCGCCCATCCCGCCGTGTCCAGCGCGAGGCGGGTCCTGGCGTGGCCTCCTTTGTGAAGCATGTTGGCACCTGAGAGCTGCTGGGTGAAGTGACTGTCAGCGGGGTGGGAGGTCTGCGACCCGCCTGCTTGCGTTCCTCGGTGAGAACTCGGGCAGTTCCAGTTGAGCTGTGAAAAGCGAAGGTAGGGGTGATATAGCCACCGTGTCTGGCTGTAGTGTTGTGGATACCGTAGAGGCAGAAGAATGTCCCTGTTTCTTCGAGACAGAAGTACCACTGCGGTATGCTTTTGTGGAAATAGTCGGATATTCTAAAGGTAGTGCATTAGTCGCGTCTCGGCACACAGAAGTGGTTTAACAGGTTGAATATGAAGGAAGGGGAGAGCAGTTCTCTGGCACTGGAGAAGGGGAAGGAGAAAGGGTCAAGTTGTACCACAGGAGGTTAGAAAAGACCATTTAGGGGTACATTTCACGCTGGCTTACTTTTCCTCCCGCCACCCTCTCTTCTAAAAGTGAGAAACCCGAAATAAGAAGAGCTGCCAAAGGCAAGAATTCACACAAGCCTCTCCTGCCTCGTGGGATCTCTGGCCTTTCGACCCTTCCACCTCTATCTTTCCTCTCACCCCTTGTGTCTTTCCTGTCTCTGGGTGGTTGACCTCAGCGAGAGGCCACTGCTGTGTCTTTGCACTAGGTTTGATCCGATCGTTGAGCATTTTTATAAACATTTTCTCCAGTCAAGCAATATAGTTTTATGCATGTTAGGCAACATTTGTTTCTTCAGGTAGACAAAGATCTATACTAGTAACAATATAAACAACAAAAGTTCATTTAAAACGAAAAACCTTTTCTTCCCCCACAACATTGCAACAGATCATCCTTCTGCTAAGCACTCGAAAAGCCTTTGCTAATTATTCAAGTTCACATCCAGAGATAAAACAACAACTGTTGCTGTTATATTTAAGTCCAAAACAAAAAAAAAGCACGTGACTTGCTCATCCCTAAGGTACAAGAGGCTTCACTGAAGGTGTTAAACGTTCTTCAGGTGCTGATGCTCGGTCCTTCCTACACCACCTCTGTTTCGCGCTTTCTGAAGCTGTTCATCATCGCTCTGACCGGATTGGGTTCGTTCTCCAAGTCTTTCACCGTTTTATTTTTCACGCAGCAGCAACAGTCTAGCAGTTCGTAGAGGAAAGCCAACACCACCAGAGAAACTACAGTGAAGATGAATATGATCAGAATGATAAAGCAGGCAGTGTTCCAGTTGTCGTGGAAAGGGTAGATTTTTTGCACTTGGAAGCCCAGATACTGGGAAATGGATGTAGTCTCATTCCAGTGGGTGGTGTTGAGGGTTGCCATTCTTGAGGAGTTGTCTTGGCGTGCTCACCGTCACAGATCTGGGGGCTGAAACAGAGAAACAAAGCTGTTGAGGGCTCTGTTGATGGAGAACATGGTGGGACTTTTATGCCAAGCCCTAAGAGCTGAAGCTCAGACTGACTGCTCACAAACCTGGACTGTTGCACGCTCATATTTGCTCACAAATGTACAACTTAATGATTTGCCTGGAACGTTTATTTCCGTGATGACTGGTCCCTTGTGTGGCTCACCTTATTCTGGAACAAGAACACTTTGCTTGTTTATTTCAAATATATGCAAAGACATAAAGGTTACAAAGATAATTTTCAAGCTATACAGTGGTTTCAACAGCCTGTCTTGAGGTTGGTACTTGTGTGGTGTGAAAGCCCTCAGATCTCTCTTGGTATTCGTAGAAAACCAGGAGATCCGAGTACCACCCTCCCCTACCTGAGTGACTGAAAGAACACACTGCACGTTAATGTCGTTGGAGTTTGGTTGGTTGGTGGTGGGATTTTTTTCTCCTGTTTGAGAAAAATAAAGAAATCCCTCTTTAAAAAAAAAAAGATATAAATCATAACTATTTTGAAGCGTGTTTCCAAGGAATGGGCCTGAGGTTTTGGTTGCTCTTCTAGTACAAAATAACAATCCTGGTTCCTTAAAACTCACTGCTTTAGAACTCCCTGTTAGCACCGACTTGTTAACCCTGCCAAACTCTTTTGAGTGCCGGAGGCCAGATTTCCTGACGTGTTCATTCCCTGACCCTTCCACTGCTGAGTAGAAGTTTGCACTCGAGAAGTCCAGCTGCTTGGTTCAGCTGCCTGGACCGCAGCGTTGGGAGTCTCGGCCTGCTTGTGGTGCCGTGGCCGCGAGGATGGGTAACAGGAGACCCAACCCTTTCGGAGGAGTTCTGACTGCTCATTCTCAACTCCGTTCTCTGCTTAACTGCGGGGAAAGGAATGTCATCTTTGGTCCAGTGCTGTCTGTTTGTACCCAGCAGAAGTCAAAACTGCTTTGTGGTGTGGGGGAGAGACGAAACGCGGAGTTGGCTTTGGCAGACGCGCTTTTGGCGCTGCCCAGCCGTGCTGTTTCGGGAAGGCCGTTGCTCGAAAGCGTGAGAGTAGGCTGTGTCTCGGCGATTTCTGCCGTGCAGCTACCGCAGTGTTGTCTGCCTCTGAATTTCTCTGTGAATCACGGATAAGGAGGCAGATGAGGTGTTTGGCAATGACGTCTTTACAGTTAGGCATCTCTTTTTTTCCCTGTTTCCTCCTTTCCCTGGCTCTGCCTCCCAAAACTGAGGGAACTCATCGTGCTTTTGATATAATCTAGTGTATCAGAAAAGGATGTTGTGAAAACCAGGATGATGCAGCCAGCTCAGCTTACAATTAGTGTCTTATTTTTGTTGTTCACGTTTTGTTCTTTATCCTTCTGTCTTTAATGGATTTCAGTTGAAACAGACCAACTTTGTTGTTGGGCAAATCCCTGGTGTTAGCCTTTGATAGAGACATTTACGGGAGCAGCTGCAGTAACTTACTGTTTCCTCTGTTAAATCTGTAACTGAATACACAAATTTGTAATTGCATACACAAAGTATGACTGAGTGGATGGGATTAATTAAACTGGTTAGTCGGTTGTTTGGGTTTTTTTCTTAAACCAAAGTTTGCAGAGCGAATCCAAGCTAAAAATATTCCCGGTTTGAGTTGGGTCCTGCCTTTAGGAGCGTTTACTTGGTTTGGTGATGGTCTAGGACCTGGTTTATGAAGCTAAAATCCAGGAAAGTTTTTGAAGGGGTGGTCTGCAGAGTTACCTGAAAATCTGTGAGAGAGAGGGGAACCTGAGTGAAAGGACTTGACAGGTGAAGAAGACAAGCAGGATTTAAAAGTGTATTTAAAATGGCAGGAGAACACACTCAGAAAAGAAAGGAGAGGAGTTTTGGTTTGAACTTTTGAAACAGATCTCTAAGACTGAGAATTTTGTTGGACTCTGTTACGCAGAAGTTTGCTCACTCTATAAACACCAGGCACAAAAATTAACTGTTTCCGCTGATGAGAAATTTAGTCCTTGCTAAAAACGATCAAAATTTGGGGCTGCCAGAGAGCCTGGGCACGTTTGCATTGTGCAGCCTGGCCCCTTTGCCAGCCCGTCTCTCCACTTGGTGGTAGCTCTGTTCCTGAGAGCAGAGGAACATCTTGGGCTTGCCGGGCAGGGGTCCCTGGTGCCCATGCGGTGCAGCAGCCAGTCCCTTCCCACTCCACAGCCACCATTAGGGCAGCCGTTTGCACGGCGTAGAGAAGCTCGTCTTTACGCAGGGAGGTGGAACTGTGTGCCTGTGCCAGAGGTGGTTCGTGCTTCTCGAGGGTGATGGTGATCTCGTTAGATTTGAATGAGGCGAGGCAGATAAATACCAGCTACTCGTGGCCGCAGTTATTGAAATAGGAGACTGAAGTAGCCGTTGCCAAGCCTTCAGAATTAACACAGCACTAATAAGGTTAGCATCTTTGAAAGCTTTCCAGATTGCTCTGGTTTCATGCAGGTTTACTGATTTTGTAATGGTGCAATTTAAATTCGTATTGTAAGCCAGTCTGATTTGAATGCAGTTCAGCTATTGTATGGGTCCAAAATGCAGGGAGTTAAATATTTAATGAACTGGCTTCTGTAATATCCACAGTAGGTTTTAATTGAGAAGTATCATCATCTTTAGGCGCTGCAGAGGAGCAGCTTTATTTCAAATCGTATTCATGGAGCAGAGGGAAATGACTGGCAAAAAAACCATTTCAGTGCAGTCCTGTTTAAGAAACCACTGAATAGACATCTTGGGCTAAGAGCATTTACAAATCTCGAATGGATTCCAGCCTGTCTGCTGGCATCATATTGATCGCTGCTCCAGTCTTTGCAAGGATAATCACATGCAACGGGATTTTCTTCCTACCCCAACACACCGAATTTCTAGAACAGATTTCTAGCGTAGCCACAAACACAGGTCTCTTTTAGGCAGCTTAATTGATACTGTTTCCGGAACACCCACTTGGGAGATAAATTTCTTATATTTCAGGTTTGGCTGCCTTTGTTTTAAGGAAAATCCCTTCACTGTCATTTCTGTAAAAACGCACAGAATTACAATAACAGGGAACATGAGGCTGCAGAAGATGAGCCGCCTCCCCTGTAAGCATGAAATCCATTTTGTTTACTGGATCTTAGCTCGGCGTATTCGCTTTGCCGTAAGATGGAGTGGTCATCAATTTTCCATTAGTGCACAGATGGTGAGAGCACTCGTCTGGTAGCGCAAGACAAGCTCCTCTGCGTTCGCCGGAATAAAATCCTGCTAAACCTAGAGAAAAATCATTCTGGCTCTAAGCAGGCTGGTAGCTTACAGGCACATTTTCTTTCAGTAATCAAGGCAAACCTAAGACAACGTTATAAAACGATACACACCTACCTCTTGTCTGAAAGGATGCTGCAAGAGCGCTGTTCTGGTCCCTTTTTTTAACGCAGCCTATGGCACAGCTAAGATGGAGCTTTCCTACCATTGGCCGGAGCACGATGCTGCTGACAACTTCCTTTATGCTCATTTGCATCAACCCCTAGAACCCCAGGAGCAAATCATTCCTCGATTCGGCTCTTACCGTCCGCAGTAAGAAACGACCCCTTCCCGCCGTCATTGCTGGGTGCTCCCCGCGTGCGGGACGAACCCCTTGGCGGGAGGCGTGCGGGGAGAGCGCCGGCGGCCGGGACCGCGCTTCGCGTCGCGCTGGAGAGCAGCCGGGCGCGCCGCGACGTTTGAAGTGTTAATATCTGCAGAGTTCCAGCTTCGCCCTGCGGTTAGATTTACTGTCGGGAGCTGCAGCGGGCTGTAGCCCAGCAGATTAAACAAGATAATCTTCTTGATTCAGTTGTCAGAACAAAGACGTGATAAGTCGTCTTAACCGATTGTTGTACCTCCAAATTTATTTTAGTCGCTTTAGGCCTCTCGTTACCTGTATGATTTTGGTTTTTTTAATTTATAAAATGTCCTGCACAGACATTAATTTTTAATGGTCAGAGGAAACCCTGTGAGGGAAAATTCCCATTGGCTGTATTTTCAGGGGCAGCTGGCTTTTGTTTTTCTCCCTTTTTCCATCTTAATTTAGTAACCAGAATAAAATGTTTTTCTGTAGCTGGAGTTATACTGATTCTTCAATGTTAATTTTAGAATTGTTGTGCTATGTAAAGCCTCTAATATGATGTCATGTAATAGCTTCGCTTTTTTGTGAGCATCCCTCACAATTACCAGTTGCTGAGTCTTAAATTTGATGTTTACTCCTTTAGCATAATGTTTTTTACTATACCCACACCAGTTTTCATCAAGTCTTCCCAGTAATTCTAAAAAGTGGATTTCTTTGAAATTTGACTACAGCCAAAATTCCCGCGTTGTCGTTGCCTTTTATAGTGACTTACAGATCAAGGAGGTTTGAAATGCAGTGAGACAGACGTGAAGAAAATTCACCTGAAGCAGAGTAACTTTGGAAACTCCGTTTGAGGCTTGCTGCAAAGAACTTGGCACGGGCAAAAAATTTAAACTCGGTGAATGTAGCAGACTTGCTCTAAGTTAGCCACGCCCTCGCTGGAGGCGATGGGTCTTTGTTGAACATCTTAGATGCATTTTGTAGGATATGATTACTTTTCTTCTTTTGCCTTTCTTTTCTCAGCACTGCAAACCCCCGAGCCCTTGCACTCCTCCTTTCAGCGCTCCGAGCAAAGACCTTGCTGGGCAGCTCTGCTCAGCCCCCGCCCCAACCCCTCCCTCACTTAATGCGCTAACTTTAATTGTTCTTTTCTCTCCTTCGACTGGTTTTTCTACAGAAATAATCGGAGCTCAGTGTCTCTGAGCTCCGTCAAATGTGGTTAGAAATCACCAGTGGATGAGAAAATTCCTGTGGTGATGGAGACAAAATGTTCTTTTCCTGGGGTAGCTGAAATTCTGAAAAGCTGCTACCATTAAGTTTGAGCAGCGTTATGCTGGTAATGGGCCTGTGGCTTTTGATAGTGGTTTGTGGCCATTTCTGTTTAATGCGCTGTGCTAATAGCTCAAGTTCGTAAAACTGCCATTAACAACCTCGCGAGAATTTTTGAACAAGCTTTACCCGTAGCCAGCCTCAGGATACACGAAGACACAACCAGGCTTGGCAACAGAAGCAATTCTGAATTGTTGTTCCAGTGGTGCAACACACTTAATTTTGAATTTATGCGGGTTTTCTTAATAAACTCTCCACTAGAGCTACTTTAAAAATTAATAAATAGCTCAGCACAGCAAGCACAGCCTTCCTTTAGCTGGTGTGTAACCGTCGAGTCCCTTTGGGGAATAAGTGAAACTTTCTGCTTCTGTCAACAGCACGAAGCTCTCAGCAGAGCTAAAGTTGGGCAAAAATGGAGTGCATTATTTCAGCGTGAATTAACATAGCGTAAGTGATTATGATCTGCTAAGCCACAGAATTAAACACGTACTCTTATGGTATTAATACTGCAGTCGCTTGCTGTTTTCTTAAAGGTCAGGTCCCAAGAACTTTATATTTAGGGAACTCAGAAGCGTTCCAGGGCCGCGCTTGTCCACGGCAGGTAGCGCTGTGGCGCTGGATCAACGCGCAGAGTCCTCTGAGCGTGGCCGCTCCTGCACCGCACGTTTCTGTTCAGAGCTGTCGTTGTGGAAGCAGAGGGAGAAGGGGATGGAGTGCAGGGCCCACGGGGCGTTGTGGAAAACGTCATTGAATTGCTTGTTTTCTTCCTTTGTAGATCACAGCAATGGATCATTTAACTTGAAAGTCCTTTCAGGAGGCTCTGGCTACAAGTTTGGAGTCCTTGCTAAAATAGTGAATTATATGAAGGTACGGTGTTTTAATGTAAAATGATAATGGTTTTAAATACTGCAGTTATTTGTTCTCCTGTGGTAGCTGAAAGATGCTGAATATTTCAAACTCTTTCACTGCAAGTGTGAGAATTTCAAGAAACTGCTTGTTAAGTTCAAACTGCTGGCAGTAAACAGAACGGTTCCGTTCCTGAAACCCTAATTATTCCAGGTCACTTTAAAACCAGGATAATGGTTTTTATTTGCAGTAGAAATAGGAATTGCAAGATGCTTTCAGCTTTAGGATTCGTGAGCTAATTATCAAAATAATGTGTCATCTGGTGCTTGACAGATTACTTTGTCATCAACCTCTGGATTTTTTTTCCTCCTATTCCCAAAAGCCCTGAATGGAAGCTCACGTGCTATGTGGACTGTGCCTCCCCAGGTTTGGCAACGGTTGTTCTGTCGTGACATTACGCCGATTTTATTGACTTTATGATGATTGAGTTGCTGAATCAAATAAGCAGAGAACTCTAATAGGTCCCGTTTACTTTTCCAGACTCGGCACCAGCGTGGCGATACACATCCGTTAACCCTAGAAGAGATTTTGGATGAAACACAGCATTTAGATATTGGACTCAAACAGAAACAATGGTTAATGAGCGAGGTAAAGAAAACAGAGGTTTTGATTTTTATTAAAGATAAAGGATTATGGTAAACCTGATTACATCTGGTTATTTAATGACAAGCTCTAGAAATATATAATCCCCTACATGGATTCACACGTCTGTCTGTCTTGGACCTCCTGCTGCTGAGGTAACTGTGAGATGAAACTTGCTCTGACGTTTTTAAGGACCTGTTAGAATGGTTACACAAAGAGTGTATTTTATGTCACGTGAATTTAATCATTACTAATTTTATATAACAAGTGTTTTCTGAAAGGATTTTCCTTGAAAAAAAAAATTGAGTGGAGAGTTCTTCCAATATCAAGGATGGTAAATGAACTAAACCAAAGGAGAACGGCACAAAATTCATAGGCTCATAGTGGTTACTTGCTGAAATGAAGAATTCTGACATGAAATTTATGTCTGAAATTGTGAGGTCATAGATCTGCAAATTCCACTGCTGGAGTTCATTAGTCTCACTCTAGATGCTAGGTTGCATTCCTACAGATTCACTGTAACCTTGTCACCATATTCATCTTCGTGCTTAACTGATCTGAATGTCTTCATGGAATTTGTACTTAGTATTTACACTGTACCTAGTATTTATACTTGATTGACCTGGTTTTACTCAGATTGTATTTTAAGTCCTCACAACAGAGTAGTAAAGTGTCTGCATAGTAAAGCCAGGATGGTTTTAACTAATACAGCCTGTAGCATTCCTTTGCTGCAAGTGCTAATATTCTGGGGCCCAGAAACCTCCAATCTGGCAGTACTGGTTGTGATGGAAGCTTGACTTTGCTGAAGTCTAGCTCCAGGTTGTCTCTGTAATGAACCAGAGCACCCAGATGGAATGAAAAAGCTCCTCCTGAGAGGCGTATATAAAATTATCACTGAATTGTTACTGGATGAGACAAGGTGAACAAACGCCCTGCAGCGCCAAAGTTAGTTACCTTCTCTGTTCCGGGTGTTTTCTCCGTCCTTTCTTCCTTCTGTGTCTCTTCTCTTTCTCCTTTCAGGGTCAGGCTGGCATCTGCAGAAGAAACTGAGTAGAGTTGCCCTCTGTTACAGGTGAACTTCCATCGTGGTACTGGCTGCACAGCAAAACTGATTGGGTGCATAACTTAAATTGTTTCAGTTGTCCCTGAACTTCTGGTCAGCTTCCCTCTGAAGCAGACATCAGCAGTCAAATCCTACTGTGCAGGAGGTTTGCTCTTCTCAATTTCTTCTACAGCTGCTGGTGCCACTTGACAGCAGTTGGGGAAGACTGACTCCTGTGTTATTCACCCCAGGTTAATGCCTTTCACATTCGGAACATCCATATGACCCGAGCTTGGTACTCCGAGTTGTGCCTTTGCGCTTTATGTTCAGGCAAAGCACTTTGTTTTTTGCGTTCCCTCTTCTTTTTATCTTCATTCCTTTCTCCAAAAGGAACATGTGCAGCTTTCTGCCGTAAGAGGCTTCATGGACCTTCGAGCCCGGAGGCACTAAGTGGATGATGTTAAGCCTCCTTCGGTGCTTTTATGCTTTATGTTGTGGCGAATTATGCCTAGGCTGGTGGATCTAGGATCCAAGGGTTTAAAATCCGTTTCAAACTCAAATCTCCAAACTGGCAGCTGTAACGTGTGGCTGATGTGCTCTCGCTGCTCAAAAGCACACTAGAAAAAAAAAAGTACTAGCGTGTGCGCTTTTTCAAGGTTTAAAATTTATGTCCCTCTTACAGGCTCTAGTCAACAATCCGAAAATAGAAGTTGTAGATGGGAAGTATGCTTTCAAACCCAAGTACAACTTGAAAGATAAAAAGGCTCTGCTGAGGCTCTTGGACAAGCATGACCAGCGAGGGCTGGGAGGAATCCTTTTAGAAGACATCGAGGAAGGGCTACCCAACGCACAGAAAGCTATCAAGGTGAGTAGCACGTGTCTGCGATTCAGCTGCCCCGTTCTGGTCAGCTTCTCGAAGGGGAGAGAGAAGGAGCTTCTCAAAGGCTAAGAGAGAAGTTTCTCTTGAGTGGTTTCACTTCTCGAAGAACTCAAAAGCTATTTCCGAAGATCTGGTATTGCAGCTTTTCCTGAATTTCATCCTTTCAGATTTGGCCAGATGTCTCAGCCCGGCCGTCAAAGCTCTTTCTCGCAGAAGACTCTTGATCTCCCCCATTCCAGCTGTAGGCATTTAGTTCTGCTTTGATACCTTGATCTCAGTCCTCCGTATCTCATCGGTGACTGATGAGTGTACCTACCCCCAGCATCCACTTTGGGTGCCTTTCATTGCCAGTTGCTTTGCTCCTTCTCCAGCTTGTTGTGCTTTTTGTGCCATGAGGCCTGGGTCTGCTGTTCAAGCTGGAGTCCTTATTCTGGGAAACGAAGTGGTTTTGAGTTGTTCTTTTGCATTTGTTCTCGAGGCTTTAGGGGACCAGATCATCTTTGTCAATCGCCCTGATAAGAAGAAAATTCTGTTCTACAATGACAAGAGCTGTCAGTTTACTGTGGATGAAGGTAGGTGTTTGTTTACGTATGTTTCCGTGATAGTTGATTTGAGTTCATCTTCAACACCAATATGTGTAAGCAGTCTTCAGGTGTAACAGCCTTCTGAGGTGGTAGTGAAATATTATGTATATCCAGATGTCAGGAGAACGGTTTCTACTAACGCAAGGCTAACAGGAGTAGCGAGTGAGTCCAGGGGTAATATCCTCTGTTTTATAGTGGATTCACTGGAACGTGGCACCAGGAATGCAGCAATTCCCTTCAAGTGTAGCAGTACAGAAGAGACTAAAACTCACCTGGCTGTGACTAAAATGGCATCTAACACTTGGCTGTATAAAGGGCAGCCATAAAACTCCAGAAGGGTGGCTTCTAGGTGCAGGTTTGTTGGAGTGTTCTTCCAGTTTATTAATCCCGTGCCTGTTGTGGTGAATGCGATGAGGAGGCGCAGATGGAACAGGAGGAGGAAGCAGGCCGGGAGGAGATGGGAGCTAAAGCCCTGAGAAGAGGTAGTTTACAACTGGGAGGAGAGCACAAATATGGGGTAGTGCTGCTGCCTGGAGCTGGAGCAGATTTGGGACTTCGGTGTGTGTTTTCTGTCTGACACACAGTGGTGGAATCCTCTGGTGCCTGCTTATGCACAGAAATTAGTTACGCAAATCAGGGTGTGTTCCAATGATGACATGTATGCCAACATCCGATGCCAGTAAGTGCAGAAAGGAGAAGGAAACCTGTGTCAAAAGATCTTAAGTGACTCAACGACACCAAACACTGTCCGTGTTAACATACTACTCTTTCAATGTGCCACATTATCACATAGTGTCATAATATGGTGAAGAAAAAAGAGAAGTTTTGGTAGAAACTTGAGCTGCTCTACTCACAGGGCCACAGGACAAAGCATATCGTTCTTTCTGAGTAGCTCAGAGAGACTTTCTTTTCAGTAGAATTAAGCAACTGGAAATGTGTATGATTAACTTATTTGTTAAGTACCCCGTTTGTACTCTCAGTACTAATAGCCTTCTTCCACAAAGACAATTAAGTAGACGTGACATCTACCACATTTAAAAACACAAAAATTGTTTCAAGATGTTGAAGTGACTCTCTTTTTAGACCAGAATTTCTGTCACTCCTTGGCAGCGGCAGTCAGAACGGTATGTGAAATCAGGATTGCAGGCCTGTAGCCTGCATCCGCTGGGGGATTTCTAACCTCTCAGATGCCCATGAGTTTACCGTTAACACTGTCATCCTCTTCGGCGTTTCTTTGGTCCATCAACCCACAGCTTTTAGGGGTTCAAACGTGGCCCAAACATTTCCAAATCAGCGCTGTGGCAGTAGCTGTTAAGACAAAGCTTTTAAGTTTTTAGCAGCTACTGCTTGTGTTACAGTCACGACTGCCAGTCATTTCTTCTTGTGCAATTTTTTCCAGATACCTGGCACCAAACCATCCTGAAAGAGTTTTCAGAGGGAGATCTCTACCCTGTTGCTCTTAGGTTGCAATAACTCCAGGGTTAACTGTGAAGTTTAACAAAAGAGCCCATTTTATTCAGCTGTAGCAGGAGACATCTGCCAGCTCTTCATCAGGTAGCCAGTATAAATAAATCCGAGGCTGTTCATAGACAATACTTTGTATTTTAGCGCTCCCAGCAACTGATCTGTGTTTAGGAACAAGCAGTGCGAGCTCTTGCTATGAAAGGAGGGGGCAAGTAACAAAACCAACTCAGAACCCCTTGAAACAAAGACATTTCAGCTCAGTCTCCCAGTGCAAGCAGGGATTTAAGCCTGCAGTGTCTGTGATGACGGGTGCGGTGCGTTTGTAGCGCGGGGTGGCTTGGCTTTGCTCGCCATCATCCGCAGGTGGCAGCACGTTCCCGTTGATCCGAAAGGCGATTTTATTGTTGTTCTCTTCCTGCTGGTTTTGGTTTTTCTTTTCATGCGGAGGACAGTGCTTTGTTCTGAGAGGGGGCACGGATGCTTCTCTTTTGTGAATGTTGTGCTCTGCCTGTACGCCACAACTCTTAAAGCATCCTTGAGTGGGTTCACTTACTTAGTGCAGCTTGGAATGGGTCCTTTGTCCAACCGTGCTGTCCTGTGAGGAAGCAAGCCCGTCCTTCCCGAGCTGTTTTGCTTTACGATTCTTTCCCGAGCACCAGAAGCATGTCTCTTTGGGAGTCGCTGGCAGAATTGTCTGCGTACAGGATGAGTTATGACACGTTTCTGCGTTAGCAGTGCTATTTCAGCTCATTATCTCCAGCAACGTTAAAATGAAGTTTTTAGAAGACTGCAAAATAAGCCTTGAAGTGTTGTCAGACTCTTTGATCTAGCAGCTGATGGCAGTTCAAAATATGTTTCTAGTTCAATGTTTATCCTCAGAAATAAGGGCTCCTCAGTGCATGGCTCTGCCATCCTGTGACACTCTCTGGTTTCAAACATACGTTGCCTGGGATTAATATCCCCTAAAGAGTAGAGGGTCATCGCTCTCCCATCGCTGTGTGAGCTTTGTCAATAGAGAAAGAGGAGCTGCCAGGGCAATTGGAGCTCGCTGTCTCAAGTAGTGGGAGGAACTGCTTTGTGGCAGTGCCTCCCTCTGCCCTCGCTGCAGTTGTTTAGATGGCTGAACAAGCTTTTCTTTCTCCCCTTTTGAGAACCAACCCCCATGCCCTGCAGCAGTGGTGCGGTACCGATATATCGTGATCTCAGAGGTACTGGAGAAGGTTCCTTGCAGTAAGGAACAGCTTTTGTTCTTCCTTTTTATGCGATTAGCCAAGGAAGGTTCAGATTGCATGTGTTCCTTCTTGACTTCCTGACTAATTAATCTTGTGTCAGTAGCGTGTAGCTGAAAGCGTTTATAAAAGCCAAGCTAGATTTCAGGTGCTCCAGCCAAGGAAAACTGCTGGTTTTTTGAGCTGGGGCTAAGCACTTTGCCTGTGAACCAAGCTGGCTGAGTGCTGAAAGGCCAGTCCAGTTGCTGAACTGGTAGAGATGGTATCTGTCACATCTGAATGCCACAGAGGAAGTATTTTAATGCCTAAAAATTCAGATACTTAATTATACATGTTTTTATTATTCTTCCTTTGAAGGGATTTAAGGAATGGCCAAAGCTTCTTAAATTTAACAGTATAAAAATTGCTTGGGATCAGTGATAACTTATGGCTCTGGCTTCAGATTCCAAGGGGCAGCACAGACTTGATACCAAGCAGCTTTTCTTTCTGGAATAGATCTAGTAAATAAATGTGTTCTCCGGGACTGTGAGGAAGCCGACTCCATCTTCCTCTGCTACTCAGTTGTTTCTCCCCTAATGCCCTGTTATTGTCTGTTCTTGTCCCGTGCTCGGATTTTGGCTCGGCTCAGTGAAGATTTTTAAGCCGTTTTTAATCTCTGGCAGATTTTATTACCAGTGTGATACAGCAGTTTATCTCCAGGAGCCATCTTAACCTTTTGGCGAGAGCAGGTGAGGCAGTTAAAAGTGCAGGATAAGCTGCGCTGAAGTCACGGTGCAGCCATTTACCCGTGACTTCGTTCCTCAAATGTAAGCGTTTCTAGAAAGGGAGCGTGCTAATCACTCGGGGAATGTCAGCGCAGGTTGGTTTTGTATATGAGACACCTCGTGATGCGGTAAAGTTGAGGTAACTGCGTCCTTACCCCATGGGTATTTCAGAGAAAGAAGGTGTTTGCAACGCCTTGGTTCTGGTGCCCTCTGCTTTGCTGCGTGTTGGTCACTGTGGGTCAGAGCTCATGGTTTCATGCCTGTGTGTGCAGGCATCATGAGCTGGAGATGTTAGCCAGCATCTCAACTGGCCTTTCAGTCAGCTCGTGGTCTCATTCTCTGCTCTCATGACTTGAAAGAGCAGGAGCTGGCAATCTGGAAGGGTGAGGGAGCAGCCTGTGAGTAGTGTTGATTCTGTCAAGCTTCTGAGTTAAAATATTTTAGCGATCAAACTGCAAGATATTGCATATAGGATTTGTTCATAGTACCGGCAAGACACTGAGCACCTGCCTCGGGTGCCAGGATCACAGCTTTCTGCCTCTGCTGGGGAAGATCTGCACTGGCATCAGAAACTCTTTGGAAGTATCTCCTCGGGGGATTTTTTTCTTTGCTCCATCTTGTTATAGCGGTAGGAGGAACTGTCAGCTTGTCTGAATGCAGCCCGCTGTGAGCAGGTGAAGCCTTGCTGGCTCGACTGCTGGACAGTTTTTTTCCTGCCATAGCTATTATACACTTGTTCTGGCTGATCTATCAAATAGTTTAGGGGCTCTGATAGAAGAGTCTCTCACCTTCACCGAGCTCTGATGGTGTAAAGATCGCCTAGGGCCTGACAGGACACGCAGAAGGAAAATTGAGTGTGCTCTGTAACTGTGCTGGTTACGTGCGCTGCAGGAACGCCTGCGTCCGAAGCTGTTCTCCATGCCTGGCTGGAGCAGGCCAGCATGTGGTGAGCCTTCTGCTCCAACAGTCCCCTTCCTGCTCCTCACGCCAGTACCAAGGTCCCAGTGCCCTGTCCACAGAGATCAGAAAGACATTCTACGAAACAGATCTGCTGCATCAAAACCGTCTCTAGGAACTGCCTTCTGTCGTTGTTGTCTGCTCTTCAGACATGTCAGCTCATTGCAGCATTTTTCTTTCTGTCATATCCCCTCCCCAGAGAAAGCCCAGCCCACCACCTCCTCCTACCTGGCCAACCATAAGCGTGGACACTGCTCCAGAGGTGGTGGAGCACAGTAACTGGGTCGTAGAATCATAGAATGTTTTAGGCTGGAAGGGACCTCTAGAGGTCATCTAGTCCAACCTCCCTACACAAGCAGGGACATCTAGCTAGGTCAGGTTGCTCAGAGCCTCATCGAGCCTGACCTTGAATGACTCCAGGGATGGGGCCTCCACCACCTCTCTGGGCAGCCTGTTCCAGTGCTCTATGACCCTCATGCTAAAGAACTTTTTTCTAATATCCAACCTAAATCTATCTTTTCCTAGCTTAAAACCATTACTCCTTGTCCTATCACTACAAACCCTTGTGAATAGACCTTCCCCTGCCTTCCTGTAGGCCCTTCAGGTATTGGAAGGTCAGGAGAAGGTCCCCCCGGAGCCTTCTCTTCTCCAGGCTGAACAGCCCCAACTTTCTCAGCCTGTCTTCATAGGAGAGATGCTCCATTCCCCTGATCAT
>VZZY01008997.1:0-27170 GCA_013400335.1 Eurystomus gularis | reverse complement strand
TATCATTAATGAAGATATTAAACAACACTGGTCCCAGCACAGACCCCTGGGGACACCACTCGTCACCTTCCTCCATCTGGACCTTGAGCCATTGACCATCACTCTCTGGATGCGACCATCCAGCCAGTTCTTTATCCACCGAACAGTCCACCCATTGAACCCATAATTCTCCAGCTTTGAGTGAAGGATGTTGTGGGGGACTGTGTCAAAGGCCTTGCAGAAGTCCAGATAGATGACATCTATAGGTCTTCCCTTGTTGACTGATGCAGTCACTTCATTGTAGAAGGCCACTAGGTTGGTCAGGCAGGACTTGCCCCTAGTAAATCCGTGTTGACTACCTTGGATTACCTCCCTGTCTTCCGTGTGCCTTAGCATGTCCTCCAGGAGGATCTGTTCCATGATCTTCCCAGGCACAGAGGTGAGGCTGGCAGGTCGCTTGTTCCCAGGGTCTTCTTTTTTACCCTTTTTAAAGGTGGGCACCATGTTTGCCTTGTTGGGTCATTGTCGCACCTTTTCCTCCCCCCTGGCCCCTCTCCTGGCGTACTGCTTTTCACTCTGCTTGGAGCCACGCAACAAAGGCCGGTGTGACAGTGCTGCAGCTTGTCCTCAGAGAAGCTGGAGAAATCTCTAGCCTGGGTCAAGGGTAGAGGTGCAGAAATAGCACGCTACAAAGGCGGAGGGTTGTATCTGGAGAGCTGTGGTTATTGCCCACTTTTCCCATCGGTTCTCATATTTCAGAGGATGTCACAATAATTCAGACAGCGTATTCCCAAGGTCTAAACTTTCACTAGCTGATAGGGGCATAGTCCTTGGAGGCTTCTGAATAAATCTGACAGGTAATGTGGAAATGGTTCAGCGCCAGCCAGCCAGCTGCTCACTTTCTTCTGTTCTTGTGTTTAGCTCGTGGGTTTTGTGATGCGATGATAGGTGTGTGTCTCCTTTTCCCTTCAGATAGCACCCTAGCAGGCACAGCCCTCTGAAGGGTGGCAGCTCTGTGTGCTCCTCCACCTTTATCCTGTGCTTTCGGTTCTGAACCCATCCTCTAGCATGGAGAATTTCCATGGCGGGGCGACCGTGTTGTTGCGGCTCCCCCCTCTCCTAGGCAATAAGGTATTTTAGTGCCCTGCGTGGAGCTTTGGCATGGGAGTGGTGGATGAAATTATCTGTACGTAAAGTCCATTTTACCCCTGCGGTTTTGGTTCTCGGCGGTGGTTGCATTCGTATCTCCTGGCCAAGCTTAAAAGGTGAACGTGAAGCTGTAGCGATCATATAACGGCTGCATTACAAGGAATGCAGAATGCTGTGGTTAGCTATTAACTGGGACCTGCACTTCTGGGCATGTTGATCCTTGAAGAGCTGACCAGTTATTTTCTAGTGTTTAATTTTTCACTTCTGTTCCCCAGAAGAATGCAGGCCAGTTTAACCTTAAGCACTTGTCCTCAGCCTTGTGGGTTTTTGCACTGGGGACGATTAGTCCGTTTCTCATGAACTCTAATAGGAGACCCATCATCTTTGTTAGTAGCAGAACATTGTAAATAGAAGGACACTGTCATGTGCCAACATGATTGAACCCTATCTAGGTGAACCTGCTCTAGCAGTGGGTTTGGGCCAAATGATCTCCAGAGGTCCTTTCCAACCCCTACCATTCTGTGATGTTGCCAAGCCTCTCATCTGCTCTCACCTCGTGTACACGTGTCTCTCGTGCGCCTTGGAGGACCGGCCTGCATCTCTTGAGCTCCCACAGGAGCCGTCTGTGCAGAGCCAAAGGCAGTGTAGCCCAGCACAACCTCAGAGTGTCTCTGGCCGGGAGCTGTTTAATAATCGTGCATTTATGTGCAGCCTTGTCACTCCACGTGTGAACTGCAGAAACACGGGCTTTGAAACGCAGTTGCTCGCCAAGTGCGGTACTGCATTCGCACACCCATCATCTGAGTCCTCTTTCCAAGCACCACCAGGTCTTGGTGTCCAGCCAAGTCCAGCTTGGGTGTTCCGGACGGGGATGGGGCATGAGCAGAAAAGAAGCAGCGTGAAAGAGCGTGTTCTGCTCGGTCTGGAGGGTGCGGTAGGACCCTCACACAGGCTTCTGCTGGTCAGACTCAACCTGGGCGCTTATCGCGGAGAAATCTCTCTCTCGCATGTTCAGCTTTGATCATAACACAACCTTCTCCACCTGCCACAACAGGATTAGGTGAGAGATGATGTGTGAGAGCAGGCACCGCGAGCTCTGCCGAAAGCCCGGGATCACACTCAAAATGGATGAGCAGGCAGAGAATGTCTTGACTACGGTGTCAATCCTTGCACTGAGTCATCTGAAAACTGCAGCCTCCTTGAGCACTGTGTGAGACACAGGCTGAACATTATTTCCACATAACCAAAAGTGGTGTTTGGCAGGATTTAGTTCTCTTCAAAACGCTGCATTACCAAAAATGAACACTGTCGTTCCTCACCAGAGAAATTCCTTTCTTTTGTTTCCTGGAAAGCTTGAACAGCCCCTTACTGTTGGCAATGGGAAGAAAAGAAAGACCTGAGACTTAAAGCATGTGCTTTCATGGGAAAATGGGATGTAATAGGAAGGGAAGGTGTCCAAGTGGAGGAAACAAGTCTTTTATGTCCACCTTTTGTTCGATATTAGGAAAAAATCAATCACAGAAGGGTTGTGAAGGCCTGGCGCAGGCTGCCCAGGGCAGTGGTGGAGTCCCCATTCCTGGGGGAGTTTCCAAGCCGTGGAGATGTGGTGCTGAGGGACAGGGTTTTGTGGTGCCCTGGCAGTGCTGGGGGAACGGTTGGACTCGATGATCTTAAAGGTCTCTTCCAACCAAAACGGTTCTACGATTTGTACCGTGCCCTTCCGCTGCAGCGTGCCGAGAGCCGGGGTGTCTGTGGCAGACCGTCCCTGGAGCGTTTCGTCGCCCGCTGCAATAGGACAGCTTCTTAAGCATGCAGAAGTTGTGGTTGTTTTGACAACTGTATACTAAATTTATCTGGAAATAAAGGGAAAATTTTAGTCTTGCGTTGCTATGCGCGCCTCGTGTTTTATTTATAGTTTGTTAGCCAAACCTGCTGACAGGATCTATCTAACTTAGTGCCTGGGGAATGAAGGGAGGTAGGCTTGTACCAGCCGCTGCCTGGAGAAGACATTCCAGAGGCTCTGTGAAACTTTACATGAGGCAGAAAGTGTGCGGGCAGATGGCAGCTGCTCTAATTAAGACTTACTGTCTCTGTCTTTTTTCCTGCTGCCGTGGCTTTTAAGGTATCTCTCTTCTTTTTAACACCAGAGGAATTTCAGTAATTTATTACCTGTACAACACGGTATGTATTATATTACAGCGATAACCGAGCCTCAACCCACTGAAGTAAATGTCTTGAACCTTCAGTAAATAGCACGATGGGATGACAAGTCTCCCAAGACAATGGCAGCTGAAGATGTGTAAATGAAGCTGCCGTTTATGGTTAGTTATTACCCTTCGCTGTGATCTTTTGAACGGAGGCTTATAAAATACGTTGATAGTCTACACAGCTCTAGAGAGGTTCGGCAGAAAGAGAGGCTCCGTAGAAAATGAACATTAAAAGCACATGTTGCCCGCGGGTGCTCCTGATGCTGGAGTGCAGTTAGCACTGATGAGAATCAGCTTGTCTTTTTCCATGAAGTTTGGGGGGCATTTTCTTCTTTGGGCTGTAGGTTTTTTGTTGGTTTGGGGTTTTTTTTGAAGCACATCCAGCATTTGGAATGGGTAAAGGCTGTGCTAGTTGGGTGTCTGCTGGCAGTGGCCAGAATACTTCAGCATTGGAAGTCAGGTCTGTGTCTTTCCCTTCGTGCAGGGGCTTTGCCCAGGGTTTGTTCACCTGGGATATAAAACGAGGGTTTGTTTGGTGTTTCAGAATTTCAGAAGCTGTGGCGGAGCATTCCCGTGGATTCTATGGATGAGGAGAAGATTGAAGAGTATCTGAAACGACAGGGTATTTCCTCCATGCAAGAAACTGGACCAAAGAAAATCGTAAGAGATACAAATTGCTGATCTTTCTAGGAGACTTCCCCTTCCTGACCCCGCAGTGTTAACTCCAAAGTGTGTCGGGGAGCTTATGCACAGCTGCTTTGTGTAGCGCAGGGAAGTGTGACCAGTTTTAAGAAGTTGCAAAAAAACAATGCCCCAGCCAGCAGTCCGTGTTTTTATAACTTGTTTGAGCCAGCGCGATCCAAGCAGCATCAAGAAGAGGGCAAATGCCAGAAATCCCTGTGAGCTCCGAACTGGAAGCTTCTGCTTGAAGTTGTGCAACACATTAGGAGTAGAATAGTTCCTTTTTTAGGAGAAGGGTGGTTTCTTTGGGGTTTTTTTTACTTTCTCTTTCCAGCTAAATAGCTTTGAAATCCTGAAGGGAAGCGTGTAACATGCCTCCCACCACACAGCCACACACAAGCGAGCACCTTCCCTGCCCTGCTTCAAGCAGGACTCTTCTTCTTCTTCTTAGTTGCAGAAGTGCTGACAGTTGAGCGCAGCCGCACACATCAGGTCAGATGTCGCAGCTGGAGGGCAGATCTTTTGACTACTGTTTATTTCTTCTTGCAGGCTCCTATCCAGAGGAGGAAGAAACCCGCTTCTCAGAAGAAACGTCGATTTAAGACTCACAATGACCACTTGGCTGGAGTATTAAAAGATTACTCTGATGTCGTTCCTGGCAAACAGTGACCAGTTGAATTCTGGAGCAAACGTGTTTTTATACAGGCTTTTTGCCCCTCGGGCTCAGTGTCTGCTTGCAGAGAGACTGACTGTATATAGTAATGTGATGTGTTTCCCCCCATCCCAGCAACTGCCAAGACGAAACAGGTCAGTTTAAGAGCAAGTATGAACTACTAAATTTAGAGTTTAATTTAATTAGCTAATGGGAAAATGTGTCTTTAAGTAAGAGGTTCTCACTAGTTGCCTCTTGGCATAGAGTGATAAATGGTGCTCAGCACGAAGTGCAGGAGTTCCTGTGCAGTGCTTAACTCTGCTTTTACATTGCTTAATGGGTATTTACCTGGAATTACTTCCACGGGGCTTTCTAGTAGTATTGAATAAGGCATTTGTTTTACGTATTCCAGGAAAACATTTTTCCTAAAATCACTGCAGGCGAGTTTCTTTCACAGCGAGGTAACACCCGCAGTTTGTATGCTTCTTCCTTGCCATGGGACTGAGCTTTACGGAGTGGGTGGTGATATCCGAGGCTTAAACTCGGAAAAAAAAACCCTCTCCCGAACTCCCCGCAGGCTGCAGGATGGAAATGCAGCTGTAGCTTCCCAGTGCCAGTCAGAAACCACCCTCGGTGACTTCTCATCACGTAGTGGATGCACATGTGTTGCACAGTTCTGCTCTGTGGACAGGAGGGAAATAAAATGACGGTGTAATACTGAAGCAATTTTTTCTTTGGAAAGTAATAAACTTACGATGCTGGTTTCCAGTGTTTCTTCCTTAAAGAATGGGAGAATCGACATCTTCCGTGATTGCTGCATTTTCCTTTTCAAGGAGGTAAAGAAATCTTTGCTATATTTTTATCTTCTCAATGACCTACTGTTCTGGGCTCACGCTGTCATCTTTTTATCATTCTTGGTTGGGGAGTGGGCAGGAACCACCTTAAATGAAAGCTCCCCGTAGACGCCTGATGTTCTGTGCAGTACAGACTACCGTGGAACGTGGCCAGATCATGTCCTCTTGATAACTTATTTTTATGTACGGAACCCGAGTCCATCAATGCTGATACTGTTTTCGTGGCACTGCGGGAGAGGAGCTGTTTCTCAGCTCTTCAAGGGCCAGGCTCCCAGATAAAATAGGTGGCGGCGATCCCCCACCGCCAGCAGATTGCCGCCGCGCGCACGCGAGCTGCTGTCCCGCTTGCTGTGTCAGGGCTTGAAGCAGGGGCCGTTGGGTCCGGGCACATGACCAGATGAAGAATAAAGCTTTGTGGCTGTCGCACTGAACAAGTGACATCTGCTTGGGGGAGAAATGTCATTCTGTAAGTGTAGCGTTCATCCTCCTGATTTTAAAGACTGCTCTTTTGAGAAGCAGACAATGCTTGCAGCATCGCGCATGCCAGCCCTCTCTAAAGAGCTGCTAAATGTCAGTAGGAGGTCTCTTCTATTATTTCATGTGTGTGTGTGTGTATATTTTCCATGTTTTTTAAATATATATCTCTCTCTCTCTTAAAAAGCATGCTGCTCTAGCTGGTTTTGAAACTGTTTTTCTTTCCTGTATCTTCTAGGTCAGCACAAGCAATTCCTCTCGGAGCTTTTCAGTTTTCCGTTACAGCTCTGCTTTAAAGCACTTGCGGCAGTGTTGCGAAACCGCTCACCTCTCTCCTGTCATCTTCACTCGAACGAACAAAAGGTTCCCTTCCATCTGCTGCATTTTTGAGCAGTGACTTTTTTTTCTTGGTGGTGGTGCTGGGGCAAAAGCAGAGCTCTTAGGGAGCTCCGAGTTGCCTTTCCTACCTCTGGGGGTTTTTATGGGGTGACTTCCCAGTCATCTTACGCGTGACTTTATGAACCAGAGCTCACAGAGCACGCTGTAAGGTAGGCTCCCTGTTTTGTTTCCCTGCTCTAGTGATTAAGATAATAGGGGAGTCTAAAGAAAACGCCTCCGGCTACTTTCAATGATTAAAAATACGTTAGGTCAAAAAATAGGAGAGCGGGGAAGGAAGCTTGACCACCGGCTCTGTGCGCTGTGCTGGCACTGCCAGGAGAGCGTCACTGTCCAGTGTTCAAAGGAACACAACGGTCCGGTTGGAAAGACGGGATTCGATGCTTTGTCTCGCTGCGGGAAGTCCTCTCTGCCATACTAGCAGAGAGGACGCAATAAGCTTTGCAGCTCATTAGGGTAGGTAGTCTCAAAAGCAGCTGAAAGGAAGCTCGCATGGGCCTGTTGGAGGTGGCATGGACTACTGACAAGGGGCCAGGAGGAAAACAGGCTCAGAAAATACACGAGCTCCTCTCTTCTGTGTGGGTTTCAGGAGCGGGGGTTTGTTTCTCTATTGAAGATGCTCCCAGCAGCCCTTATGTTTTTTTTTCCCAAGACCTCTTAAAAATCAGGTGGTACAACCTGGAAATGTCTCAGAGTATATCAACAGGAGTCTCTTTGCTGAAAGCATTTCGGTACCCCTCCACTTCAGTCTCTTCACAGCACAGTGTCCAAATCGGGCTTTTCGCTGAAGTTCAGCGTAAGAGTTTGCAGCTGTTAAAACCTTAAACCTACTTCATCTTCCTCCAGGGTCTTCTCATGTGTTCTGTGTCTGGCAAGATGGTTCTTCCAGTGGCCAAAACCATCATGCCCTGAGGTTGCTTTCCTTGGCAGAATCCTCCTTCCCCCAGTCTGGCAGTGCAGAGGGCTGAGGGCTGCTGAGAGCCATCATGCTCTCTCCTGGGGGCCCTGGGCCTAATAGTCTTCGCTTCCTTCCCTGGCAGCATCTGCTGCTAACCGGGGAGATCACAGGACTTGGGCTGTCCTTCACAAAGGTAGGACAGAAAATTTCAGTTGGAAGAGACCTACAATAATCAGCTAATCCATGGCAGGCCCTTTTATCTCATGTGTTTCAGGAAGGCTGTTTGGCAAACCCATCTCAGTGCAGTCTTTACGTGTCCCTGCCATATGAGGACTTGCCTCTCCCGCTCTCCTCAGGCTTCTCAGGTGATGTATGTCCTGTCCAGCAAGGGCGTTTTTCCCTCAGCTCCAGGACTCAGTGTGTGGATCCTGGCGGCGATGTCTTTTGAGCCTTTCTAACCCTCTGGGGCTTTGGAGGAACGCAGACACTGATGAGCACTTCTGATGCAGCATCCTTCCATTCTTCCCCTGCCATATCAGCCAGGGACAGAGAAGCATTGAGCTCCCACCACCTGTGATGCTGATGGACATACAGGCAGCGCCCTGGGGAAAAGGAGGATGCTCTTTCTCAGGGATGGGAGCTCTCCAAGAGATATCTTGGCCGTCTACATCATCCTTTCGCTTGCACAGTTACATCTTGCCGACAGCTCTTCCTCTCTGGCCAGGCGTTGCTTGTCTAGGATTTGCTTCTGGAAAGATGTCCTTGTAGGGTATCCGTTAGCAACATCAGGATACCTGCCCATGGGCCTGCAGTGGCCCTTCAGGAGGAGCTCATTAGGACTTCTTTGTGTGTATATATGTGAACCAGACCTTCATCTGCTCCTCCTCACCTCCCAAATAAAAGCTCTGTTGTTTTTTTAGGGTGCAAGTTGAATAGCCCGGGGGTGTCACACCTTGAAACATGGAGCTCTACTGGCTTCTCTCCTAGAAGTTGCTCTGACTGAGGAGTTTTTCCGCCTCCTCCTCCATTATGATGATTGTTCTGGAAGGGGATGGAAAACAGCAGGATTTTGCATGGTTGAATGAGAAAACTGACATAAGGCAGTGTGTACCAGAGCTAATCTATAATTCATCATGATCATTCGAGGCTTTTAGAGAGCGGAGGAGAGAGAGGCAAGGGAGCCCTGACAAGTGGTATAAAGACCCCGCACGTGGATGTAGCCAGCGAGGCCTGTCACTTCCGATGAGCACGGGCAGGCGGTGCAGGGCCACCGGGGAGAGCTGGGCTCCCGGTACCTGCTGATGAGGAGAGGCTGCATTTGCAGATGACTGGAAGCAACCGTGGTACTGACATCTCATTATTTCCAGCTTTGTTGCTTGCTTTCGGGTCGCTGCTAATGTACCAGGCCCAAATTCCTTTGTGTGTTACCGCCTCGGGGGCCTCTGGCAGCTACTGCATGTGGGGGGATGTCCAGGAGGGTTGAGTGCTCACTGTTGACTGGTTAAGACTGGCAAGGCCAAACACTGACAACCATTAGGGAAAGGAGAGCTTGGGCCCCGGTCTGCTGGTGCTGGCCTTCTGCTGCTGGCAAAGTCAAGGCTACGGCTGGATCGGTGAGGCCCACTGCTGAGTTGTCAGCAAGAGAGGGGTCAGCCTGAGAACCAGTGTTCCTGGCTGCCTCAGGTAGCTGGCACTGCCCAGCCCGCTCTAGGCGTGCTTGCGAAAGCCCTGAAGGAGTGTTTTGTTGTACTGCAGAAGGGCAGGTGGTTTGGGGCTCCATCTCCTCCCAGGGGAGAGAGAGTCTGTTGTCCTGGCTCCGTAGGTGTGTTCTTAACCATGTCTGTCTTGTCAGTCCTGCACAGGCTCTTCGGACACATCCCCGTAAAGCAGATAAGGAAGAGTGGCCGTTTCTCTGCAACCTGGGGCTTGTCTGGACACAGCAGGGCTTTCGGCAGCAAGGCAGTTTCTCCATCGTGCTGGGTATTGCATCGCTGTAGCTGCTCTCTTCCCGAATGAGAAGCCTGTGCTGCTCCAGCAAGGGCCAGTGGGGCAAGGGAAGCTGTTGGCTCTCTGCTCAGCACTCGGGAGGTCGCATCTGGAAACTGTGTCCAGTTTGGATCTCCCACCCAATTCAAGAGGGATGCAGGGATGCAGGGGAGGATGTATCCAGCTCTGGAGCCCTCAGCACAAGGACATGAACCTGTTGGAGCAGGTCCAGGGGAGGCCACAAAAATGACCAGAGGGCTGGAACCCCTCTGCTGGGAGGCCAGGCTGAGAGTTGGGCCTGTTCAGCCTGGAGAAGAGAAGGCTCTGGGGAGACCTTCTGGTGGCCTTTCAGTGCTAAAAGGGGGCCTAGAAGAAAGATGGGGAAAATCTTTTTGGCAGGGCCTGTTGTGACAGGACAAGGAGTGATGGTTTTGAACTAAAAGAGATAGATTTAGAGTAGAGAGAGGGGAAGAAATTTTTGATGCTGAGGGTGGTGAGAGCCTGGCCCCCGTTGCCCAGGGAGGTGGTGGATGCCCCATCCCTGGAACCATTGCAGGTGAGGTTGGCCGGGGCTCTGAGCAACCTGACCTAGTAGAAGATGTCTCTGCTCGCTGCAGGGGGGTTGGACTAGATGGCCTTTAAGGTCCTTCTAACCCAAACCAGTCAGTGATTCTCGGGTCTCGTTGGGGCCCCTGGGCTGGTCCGGGCTGGGAGCAGGGTGTCCAGGAGGAGAGTGAGGAGCTGGGACAGCTCGGTGAGGTGAAGAAGTGGCTGGGGACCTATCTAATCACAGGTACAGCAATGTGAAGGGCAATTAGGAAAGTGATGCGGTCAAACTCTTTGGTAGCCATGGCAGATGGCATCACAGGGGAATGTGGGGAGTTTGGCTCGGGTGTTAAAGAAAAAAACACCTGGTGGGGAGCTGTCTCCATCCATGGAGGTTCCAAGCGTCACCCAGACAAGACCAGGTTGCCCAGATCTCTTATTGACAACAGTCCTGTTGCGAGAGGGAGGTCAGACCGGAGACCTTCTGCAGCCTCTTTTACCCATGTGCTCCGGTGAGTCCAAGCCCTGGTTCCTTCGGTGCCGCCCGGCTTGCTGCAAGAGCAGCTTTCTGCTGCTCTGCTTTGTGGCCTCTTTGTTACCCAGCAGCCCAGAAAAAACCAGCCGTGACTCTGAAAACCCATCAGCACTTCTGTGGTTGGGACCCACGTGCTGGGCTCCAGCAGCCTTGTCCATTGGCCGTCATGTGGAGTGCAAGCACAGCAGGGAAAAAGGCTGGTTAAGGCAGGAGGTTGGCCTTCTATTAAGTTAATTTTTTGAGTATACCTGCACTTCTGGGCTTTCATCCAAGGCCTGGAGTACTTGTGCAATTTCTTCCTGCCTCCATCAGCGATGTTGTATTCTCTTTTCTCTTCTGAGCTAGTTATTAATTATGGAGACAGCAGAGATGAAGTCCAGACTCTGCTAATGGTTGACTTGCCCGTGTTTTACAAGAAGCATTTCAGGGATCTGCTAATGGCATTTCTTTGCTTTGCTTTTTAAGCTCCGCCATCATCTTGCTTTCTAGCCTGAAGCGTGGCAGCGAGGCAGATAAGGGTGTTTAAGTGTTGGCTGAAGCCTGGCTCAGCCCCGTCACACTGGACAGGTCTCTGAGCAGCCTGCTTTAGCCGCAGATGTTCCTGCTCACTGCAGGGGGTTGGACCAGATGAGCTTTAAGGGTCCCTTCCAACCCAAACCGTGCTGTGATAGCTGGCAGCATTCACGCAGCGTGGTGACCCTTGCTGGCTGACACCTCTCAATTTCCCCAGGCTTTGAGAATCGGGGAGCAAATCCACAGGAAGCAAATCCACGGCCTGGCCCTAGCTGTGCTCACAAAGCCACCACTTTGCTCTCAGCCGCCGGCTTCCCTCCCAGCCTGCATTTCAGCCTCTAAAGCTACCTGACCAAACACCAGGGCTGTCTCATCTCTCCTCTCCCAGCCTTACTATTCCTTCCTGCCCTCTCCTGAGGTAACGGGTGCTGGGCTCGCTCCTCCTCCTCGCCCCTTCCGGGCTGTGGGCGCTGCCGGCTGGCCTCGGGGCCAGCTCTGCCTGCCCTTTGCTCTCCCTGCCCGGGCTGGCCCGCCTCTGTTCCTGTGGCATGATCCCCTAGTCCCTGCTGCTGCTGCCTGCTTTCCTGCACCATCCTTGGGGAGATACAGCTCTCCTCCTCCCATCTCGTTCCCATTCCCCCTCCGCTCGGTTGTGTCCGTCCCACGTGGGGAGTTAGCGCGGTGCTTTTCTCCGCAGACGCGGCCATCCCGTTCCCTGCCTTGGCCGTCGCTTCCAGCCTGCTGCCCCTCAGCGAGGAGCCTCGGAGCAGCAGGGATGCAGGGATGTGTGGGAAGGAGCTGCTCGAGCTTAGCCTTGGCGCTGGGGGGATGGGGAGAGAAAGGCTTGGGAAAGTGGAAACAATGAGAGCGCGAAATTGTCTCATTTTGGTTTTCCAGCTCTGCCTCTTCATACCCCAGGGGATTTATCCCTGGTATCGGATGCCAGCACTGGCCTGGGAGTCCCTGGTCCCGTTTTGCAATCTCCCGGTGTCCTCCAGCAGCTCAGGCCTTCCTGTAAGTGCCCTGACGGTCACAGGGAAAGAATGTTCCCCCGGCCGCATGGGGAAAGGTCACCACGGGCAAAGGGGACGTGGGGGCCGGGCGAGCAGCTCAGTGCTGATCCGCACAGAGCTGAAAACGTTTTGGCTTACAGGGGCGATTAAAGAAAAAAAAGTAGTTCAGGAGGTTAAATGTTTTTGGCAAGGCCCCGCTGCCTTTCTCAGGGCAGCCCTCGGAGCAGAGTGCCCAGCCGAAGTCCGGAAGGATGCGTGCGCCTTTCTTCCCTGGAGGACGTTTGCTGGTGAGTCTGCTCCCGAAAGCGCCCGCGCGGCGTCGGCCGGTTACCGCCGCTCTGAGCAGCACCGGGGCCGAGCAACGCGCTGGCCTTGCGCTCGCAGCTCGTCGCTCCCTTCCCAGCCCGGGCCTGCCAGCAAACCTCTCTGCGTGCAAGGCGGAAAGAAAGCTGTGACTTGTGGTGGCCGCGGAGGGATTAGCATCCGACATTAAGGGCTTAGCTCCATGGCTCGTCCCCGCCAGCCAAGGGTTTCAAGTAACACCACTGCGCCTTTTTCTTCTGCCTGCTTTAATCACGGCCTTCACACAGCCCTCTCCGGGCTGCGTTTGCTGAGCTGGAGCTTGCCCCTGGTACTTTGTTTTTGGAGCCTGGCCTGTTGGCTGAGGCTCCTGGGGACGCTGGTCACATTTATCAGGGCAGGGGCGGAGCGGAGGAAAGAGGAGGAATTTCTAGGTTGGGCTTAGGAACTGAGTTTTTCAAGATTCTCAGCGTGTTTAAAAAAAAGAAATCATCTGGCCCTTCGTCTCTAGGGTTACGTTTGCCCCTGCTGCAGCTGAGCTCATGGAAAATCGCAGCTTAGCTCCTGTGCTCAGTGCCAAGATTAGTAGGTTTAAAAACTAACCGATAACATCTTTGTAAACTTGGAGTCATTTCTCTAAAGCCTGCTGATCCTTCCAGCCTGGATTTTTGGAGCTTTCCTAGAGATCCAAGCTAGCCAAGCGGGACGACAGTATCTGCCCTCAAAAATCACCGACGTCACCTTCAGATATCCCGACAGAGGAAGGAGGCTGCTCTCCCCCGAGCCCCCGAAGGGCGTGTGTTGGGATCCTAACCAGATACACAGCACGTGACAACGCTCTGCACATAACTTATAATAATCACTGGTTTTATTTTTAAAAAATTACAATAGAAAAGTACCTTTAAACATATTTCCAAAAGCAGAGTAGACAATGTGGAAGCCTCTCTCCTCTCCACAAGACAAAGTACAGGAAATAGTTTGCTAAAAGAGTTAGTCGGTCGCTTGGAAACGCTGGTATCGCTCCTTTCGGAGCCGCTCAGAGGTTTGTCTTGGAACCGGTGTCTTCTCACGTTGCCTTTATCAGTCCCACGTTTTACACAAGACCCCAACGGGACAGTTTCCCATCGCACCATCTCGCCCCCTGCCCCGCCCCAGCTCTGGCAGCCGAAATCTCAGCCATCTTACTTTGGCCCACCCGCAGAATAAAAGGAAGGAGGGGAAAAAAAGGTTATGATGTTTAACAAGGCCACGGGCACCCTGTGTCTTCAGGGCAGCTGGGAGACCGGCTACAGCAAAGCCTGGGCAGCAGGGATGGGGTCGGAGGGGAAAGGCAGTGAAAGGAGAAGAGTTTTGGGCTTCCTTTTGCCAGCAAATGAAATATGTTTGAGGTTTGGGGTTGGTTTGCTTTGCTCTTTGTTTTTCCAAATTCCTCCTGGAGCGAGGAGGAGAGACTAGTACGTCAAGCGGTCTCTTTGCTGGTACGCTCTCTCCGTAAAGGTTACAGATACTGCCCCAAGGGTGTTAGCAGCCTCCCTTCTTGTCTTTGCACGTGGAAACGTGGGAATGCTACACAGCGAGCCGCCGGACCGGCATCCCCTCGGCACCAAAGCCCCGGTTCTGCCCAGCGCCTTGGCGTTACAGCACGCACGTGCCTGAGCCCCTCGGCTCGCGCCCGGCCGCCACCGAGCTGAGGAACTGAGAGTTTGTTGGCTTTGTTTCTTTCTCATACAGCAGTTTACGTTGCCTGTAACAACTTCAAGCAGTCGTGGCAGGAGGAGGAGGAGGCAAATTGTCACCTTGCTACATGTGGGGGCTGCCTCTGCCCATCCCTGATCCGAGCCGTTGTACCATGCCAGAAGCTTTGCACAGCAAGCTATTAAACATAGCCCTAAGGTAAAAAAAAATCACCATAAGAAAGTTCCTGATTGTCCTGCCTGGTTGTCGTTTGGTACAACTGGGAAGAAAACGGTAATACTGGAAGTGTCCGCAGACGTCGTGCCGACGCGGCCGGAGCGCGGTCCCTGTGCCGGGGGGAGCACGGGTCCCACAGACCCAGTCCCGCGTCTCCTCACCCGCGGCACGGGAACATCGTGCCTTCGACATGCAGCTGACGGGGGCGGCGGGGGGGATACAGACTTAATTACACGCGTTCGAAAGTCAAGCACAAAACGTGTGGTCCGACCCAGTGTAAGATTGTCCTATTTAGGAGGTTTGGTACAAAAATACTTGCTCTCGTTTTGCCGCTTTTTTTTTCTTTTCTTTTTTTTTTTTTTTTGTAGTCTGCTTTCCTATGGTTCAGTTTGAAAAAGTCTTTTTCAAACGCTACAGCAATGCCTGTCAAACCATGCGTTCAGAAGTAACACGCTCTTTCTTACAAATATACAGTGTAAAAGAGGAAAATATTATTACTAGGTATGCTTTTCGTTTCTCTTCTAGGAGAGCAGATGTGTGATAGAGGCTGTGGGAAAGTCTTGGAGGAATCCAAACTTGTGTGAGGTTTTTTGTGGTTTTTTTTTCAAGCCTGTAACAACAGAGAGAGGTGTTTAAAAAAAAAATTACAAATAAAACGTCAGCAGCCTCCAGCTTGGGCTGAGGCAAAGTGGAAAAGGGGCTTTAATCTCTCTCCCTTCACGGGGAAGCTCCCGTGCCGCGGCCTGGGGGAGAGGGAGGCTTCCTTTGGAAAGGGGCGAGGAGGGAGAGCAGCCGGTGCTCCAAGGATGGTTGTTTAACCAGGAAGGGGCACGGTAGGAGATGCCTGCAGGGAGAGCTGGGGCTCTTGGCACCCGGGATCAGCTGGCTGGGCAGAGGGGAAGGTCCCCGCTGGTCCCAGTTTGCTCCCTCCGACGGCTGTAGGTCTCTAGGGTTCTAACTTGAGGAGGCAGCAGCTGGGAAGCTGAGAGTTAAGTTTGGGTTTAATTTTGCACTTAAGAGGAATTCAGTCTCTGTTGATCCAAGGCAGGAAGCGAGGACGGCAGCGAGATGAGATTACCGGGGGTAATTCAAAGCTGAGAGGCATTCCTCGGCTGTCGAAACTCTCGCCCCAGATAACACCGATAAACGCGGCGGCGGCAGAGCCGTGAGCACCGGGCCGTGCTGTAGCAGCAGCAGCGGCGCCACCCTGCAGGGATCAATCCCACCTCGCTGCCCATTTCCTCAGGGATGTCGTGTTGGCTTCCTCACCCCTCTGCCCGCTCCCCGAAGCAGCGAAGCCCAAGGGGCCGCGTCGCCCATGCCGCAGCCTTACCAGCACACTGTGGTTTTGCGGAGAGCATGCCAACCCAGTAGCCGCCTTGGAAGACTCCATTAATACCCACAAGACTGACTGTAGGCCACCATCACACACCTGAGACCTGCGAGAGGACACGGCAGAGGGTTAGGGACGCTGGCGGGGCAGCCGCGGGCTGGGGTTGCTGTGCTGCACAGAGAGGTTATTTTGTGGTGGCCAGGGTTGGTGCTTCCTAAGAGGGCAGTTTGCAGCTTAACTGTGCCGTGGCAAATACGGGGAGGGTGCAGGCAGGAGAGGGCCAGGGCAGCAGCAGAACCTGCGCTGGGCTGTGCCATAGCCCTTCCCAGCTGGAGGAGCCCGGCAGGGAGCCGCAGGTCCCTGACCCTCCATCCTCACCGCCCATCGTGGCTACCAGGGTTGCTGTGGGTGGCTGGACCTGTTCCAAGGGATTCACTTATCACTCCTTCCCAAATACGGCTCTGCTTACATTTTAGTTGGAAAAACTGGCACGTTCCATATTTTGGAAGAACCACTGGTTCCCAAAGCCTCGCCGCTCCCTATTTTTATCTGCTGGGCCTAAAATAGCTGGTAAAAGCTTTACAGACCCAAGTCTCGGGTCGGCTGCAGAGGCTGAGCGAGCCTCGTGGCCACGGCACAGGGCTGCTGGGGCCGGACAGAGCGGGAGCACGGGCAGCCGATGCCGTGCTCGCCGCCGCCTCTGAAGTCTCTCCGTAGGCGGGTGCGGACGTGGCGCAGATATCGGCAGCGTGCTGGGGATGGCAGCTGGGATGGTCAGGGCAGGCTGGGATCGTGGAGCAAGTGACGCTCGGCATCAGCCCAGCCTCTTTCACCTCCTCCGTTTGAAGCCCCTTTGTTTGTTTATCCACAAAAGGCTGAGGTATTTGCAGAGCATATCTTGCAAGGCTTTTCTCCATCCAGAAAGGTCCCAGGTGTCATCGAACCAGCCCCATCCCTCCCGCCAGCACTTGGTAAGGCTGCGCTTCTCATTTTGGCAGCCCCACCACCCCGGGCTGCCAGGAGAGTTTTCATTAAGGTTTAATTAGATGTTTGCGTCACACTGGGAGGCCCTGTTGCTGCCTTCCTTTGCAGGACCACGCCATCTCTACACCCTCCCTGGGCACGCAGCCTCCGCTGCTGAGCCCCTGAGCCACGGACCTGCCTTTCCATCCTGCCCCGGGGTATTTGGGAAAGCTTGGGGGTGGATGGTGGCAGAGACGCCTCCTTCCTGGGGGCAAGGAGGGCAGACAAGGGAAAGCTTTGGAATAGACAGTGGCAAGGAGGGCAGCCGGACCTATGGCATCTGCTGGAAAGTGGCCTCACCCCGTCTGGCCACCCACCCTGAGCTGCCGGAGACCCTGAGAGTCACGGTGGGGGGACCTCAGGGCGAGGCTGGAGGTGACCCACAGCCCACCACGCCGGCACGGGAGGACGGGAGCAGGGAAGCGGCACTCACCCGGCATTCAGCAGAACTGACGGGACTTCCAGCCCTGAGAACCAGCCTCGGAGGGAGGGAGCCAGCGCATCTGCAAAGACAAGAGGAGCACAGGGTGAGGGGTGGTGGCCGCCCACCCCGGCAAGAGCCAGCTGCCTCTGGGCTCCCCTTTCCCGGACTTCCCTGGGCACAGAGAGGTTGAAACACAAACAGTGCAGCTCCGCTTTGGACAGTAACATCAGTTGGGCCCCCGGCATCGCTGCTTGGAGCAGGATCGAGCCAGGATGGCAGCACCACAGTCTCAGCAAGTAGGAGATGGATTCATCCCCTGAACACCTGCAAACCCGGGACAGGGCTGGGGGGAAACATCAGACACCAAAACTGCCGGTGGGGGCTCGGTGTTCTGCTGGATAACACCACATCAGCCCCACCGTCCTGAGCGAGCAGCTCCGGTGTGGGTGGTGGGACCCTCTCCCACACCCCCCACCAAACCCACAACTCCGGCAGCCGCCTGCTTCACCGCAGGGACGACAGAGAAGGTGCCTCCACCAGCTTCCCCACCGCGCTGGCTCTGTAACCACAGCAGATAATATTTCTTCTAACGTCAGGTCTCAGCCTGGGTTGTCCCGGGTTGTCCTTACGCCGCCATTTCCTTTGCCGGCCTCCCGAGCAGGGCAGATGCTGCCTGTTAGCGGATATTTGACAAGGCGAGTACGTAGCTGCAATAATATTTACCGCTGCTCTTCCTATAAACAGCAGGGCCCGAAAAACCGGAGTTTCGTCCAAAGGCTGCGGCTGGTTTGTACACCGAGCGCTTGTCCTCGCCTGAAGCAGCCCCCGGCTGCCTCCAGCTCCCAGCGATGGCAGCTCTGGATAACCCGGCTCAATCCTGGTGGGCCGGGGCCAACAGCCTTTCGGATGTGGCTTATCCAGCAAATCTGTTTCCGTGCACTCGTTTCCTCCTGCTCACTGCCGAGCTGGAGCCGGCGGCGAGGCGCAGAGCTGGGACAATGTCCGGTGCGGCTGCTGGGGAGGCAGCTGCCTGTTCCCCCCACCATCGCGGGGCTCCGGGCAATGTCCCGAAGGCCGGCACCACAGAGAAACCCTCCACCACGTCCATTTCCACTTCTCTTCTTCTCCCTGCTCCTCTCCCGGGGCGAGTGGTTAATTTTTAACGGCCGCGTGCTGCCATCGGGCTCTGCCGGCGGAGGCAGCCAGCAGAAAAGTGCTTGTGACAAGAGAGTGCCTCGTCAATAAAAGATGGATCCTCCATTTGCACTTCGCTTGCCCTCTCCTCCCTGTCAGAGCCGCTTTGCTTCACACCCCGCATCCAGCACGCTGCATCCATCCCGGCGATGCTCGGGGAGCGGCCGGGGGCTCAGGAGCCGCCGTCTCACACCGCGCTGGGAGCCAGATGGGTTGTTTGGTGCCGGGAGCGATGGAGATGGTCCAGCTCTGGCGAGCATCTCCCACCCCCCCTCCTGCCTGCCCCTGGCGCAGGCGAGAGCGAAGGTAGGAAGGCAGAGAGAGGTGTTGGGGAGAGGCAGGCGGTGCTGCCTGCACCCAGCGCGCAGCTCGCTTTGGGTGCCGTCCCTAAATCTCGGGGAGGGGGGAGTGAGTGCCTGTTAGCCGGGCAGAGGTTAGTGGTGCGGTGAGCACCGAGAGGAAGGAGGGTCGGGGGGTGCTGGTGATGGACGGGTCTGAATTACCTGGGCGTGCAGCGAAGCGGGATAGGTGAAAGCAGGAGGAGGTAGAGCAGGTGCTAACTCCGCTGGGTACAGAGGGTACGGCCCCCACACTTCAGGGCTACTGGGGTAAAGTGCAGGCACTGTGAGCTCATCTGCAAGAAAAGAAGAAGGAGAGTTAATGGCCGCGGCCCCTGTCACGCCACGCGCCAGTCGGCAGCACCGCCGGTCCTTCCTTCTCCCCAGAAAGCAGGCGGGAGCGGGAACGGAGCTTGCCCCGGAGAAGTGCAGCGTGCCGGTGCCACTGGCAAGAGCCGACCCACAAAGCCAGCACCAAACTTGCCCACGGGGAAATGTGGGGCTCAGCCAGCGGCGAGCGATGCCGTGAGCCTGGGCGCTTCACCAGGGGGGCCGGGCTGGGCTCATCATCTCCGAGAAGTTAATTGCCCCGGGGAACCGGGGTCAGCGGGCAGAAGGAGAGCGTGCGGCTCATGCCCATGCGCAGCAGCAAGGCGAGGAACCGGCGTCCATGTGAGAAATGCTCCTCCAGTAGAAGTGGGGATGGCGAAGACATCGCCGAGGTCTCCACTGAGAGCCCCCAGCCGCAACTCAGAACTCCCTGGCGCAGTGAAGCGGCACCACAGGCTCATCCCGCCCTGGCGCATCGTGCCAAGCCGGATGTCACCTGCCCCTGGGTCCTCTCCAGCACCACCAGCCGCCTCTGGGGACCCGTGGCCGCCGGCTGGCACATGCCACTGCGCTTGCAGCAAGAACCTGCTGTTCCCCATCGCCACCCCCCCGCAGCATCCCTGCTCCCTCCAGCATCACTACATCCCCCCACCATCTCTGCCTGACATGGAATTGCCTGAATAAGGTGTTTTCCCGAGGCAAATGAGGATGGGGGCAAGCTCTGGTGCCTGCCACCCCAAAAGCCCGCTGGCAGGTTGGGGGGGGCCACACAGGGCTCCCTGTGTTGGGCCAGGGCTGGTACTCACAGGGCTCCCGGGCGATGAACTGAGGTACGGCGGTGGGGAGAGGCGTGCTGGGGTTGGGGGTGCCCACCAGCTTGCTCTTGGCCATCTTGGTGTTGGCCTTTGCGAACTCCAGACGCAGCGTCTGGGGGATCTCGGGGTCGAAGCGGATGCCCTGGGGAGGGAAGGAGGCACAACGGGTGGGTGAGCACCGCCGCGTGCCAGCCCCGCAGCAAAAATAACCCCCCAATTTTTATTTTTTTCTTCCCAACTTCCAGCCTTGAAATGAGCTAATTTGCCGGGCCCCGAGGCAGCTCACATTCCTCCGGCATCTTTAGCATCGGCACCATATTTGGCAGTCGGCATCCCGCACGGCCGAGCTCTTATCCAGAGGGATTAGTGGAGCCAAAAATGTTTTACATTGAAAACGAAGACAAGAAAAAAACAAACCCAAACCAAAACCCGGGGAGGAACTGGAGAACTGGCTCCACACGGTTCTCCCCGTGACTTTTCAGGAGGTTAACTTCGCAGAGGTATGAAGGAACTGCTGAAGCAAAGTGAAATTTGCTTTTGCTTTTGCAGCTTTAGCTGGGAATTTTCTCACTGAAGAAACAGGAGAGGCTGGGAAAGGTGTCCCTCACTGACTCGTGTCTTTAGGGTTCAAGCCCTCCTGGATAGCCCTGGGAAAGGCGAGGGGATGTGGCCCCCCGGGAGGGAGGATGCCGAGGAGAAGCAGCCGATGGGGATCGGCTGGAGGGACGGGGATGTGCAGGAGACGCACATGCCCAGGATGGAGGAATTCACAGAGTATCCAAGGACAGGGAAAGAAAATCCCAACAAAATGGAGGGTCTGGGCGCACTCACGTTCAGCGCGTTCTTGGCTGCCTCTGCCTCGGAGCGACTGTCGAAGCTGACGAAGCCCACGGGCTGTGGAGGAAGAAGAGAAGGAACCATCAGTTGGGCTGGTGAGGAGCAGAGGGGGGGCCTCTCCACCCCGGGGAGGGTGGGAGCGTGGTGTGGGCTGCTTTGCCCCATTTGGAGCGGCTCCTACCTGCTTGGAGGTGAGTTTGATGAGAGAGCCTTCGTACCCCTGCAAGAAAAGGAATAAAAAAGGGTGTTTGGTGGAGATCTCTGGTAATTCAGCTGCCCCTTGGAGAAGGAAACCTCCTGCATCTACCACCCTACAGCCGGGGGGGCACTGGGTGGGCACGGCCAGGAGCTTGTCAAGGGACTCGCTGCCGCTGGATTTTTGTAGGGATGGTGGATGCCTGATAACATTCTCCTTCGTGTTTGGAAAGAGCCAGTGTCTGAGCTGCAGGTCTGGCAGAGACTGGAGAGGTTTGCAGCCAAGGCTCTTCTGCTGCTAAATGGGGAGCCAGTCAAGGTGCAATCAAAACCCTGGTGCAATCAAAGCACCCGATGCCTTTTTCCTATGGTTTATTGGGGGTAAAAGGTGCAGAAACTTGTTTCTGTGAATAAAATGACCAAATCTAGACTTTTTTAGGGGGAAAGCAGCTGGCTCAAGATCCCACCAAGGTTGGTGAGGCCGTGTGGATGGGGCAGAGTTCCAGCCTCCCTCTCCCCACCCCAATCTGGTACCTTAAAGGGCCTGAAGAGCAGGTAAAGTTCTCGGGGCTTGATGTCCAGAGGCAACCCGCTGACAAAGAGTGTCCTCACCTAGAAAAGAGGAAGGGAGGTTCCTGGTGACCCTCCCTCATCCCTGACTTGGGGATACCCCACACCTTAGGCAGTGGCACACCAGCGGGATGACGCCAGCCCGAGGGGAACCTCGTGGGTAGCCCCAAGCCTTAAGCCACACTTGGGCTTGTATTTTTGGGACAAGCATTCCCATCCTTTGGGTTAGCACGGAGCAAGCTGCTAAGACACCATAGAAAGGTAACCAAGACCCGTCCTCCCCTCCCTGAGTGCTCGCTGGGTCAAAAACGCTGCCGCCATCCCAGCACCTTCCTACCCGGGTCTGGCAAACGGGATGTGTCCTGGCATCCCCAGCAGAGCCCTGACTCTGCAGACAATGCCTATTGTCTCTGTTTAATCACAGCAGTTCTTTGAGGACCAGGAGAAGTAAACCCCAAACTCTTCCTCCTGGAGGAATGGCCCCATTTTGGAGGGGGCTGGTTGGAAGAAGCCTGTCTCCCATTTCTAAAAGTCGCCTTTTAAGGGGTTTTCAGTCTTCTAGGGTGGTTTTAGTGTTTGCTACAGTGCAGCATCCTCAAAGCTGGGGCAATGCACAGAAACCCGGCTTCCATAACCCCCGAGGGAGGATGTGGGGGTCCTTGGGGACGGGCAAACCCCACCTGGGCAAGACAAGACCCACACCAATTTGGTTTTGCTTTACAACCAGCTTGTAACTGGGGGAGTGGGTGGGGCAGGAGACCAACAGCTGGCTCTGCTTTTGGTCCCCCTCTCCTCGTCCCAAAAACCTCATCCAAACGCTTCAGTGACCAATGGCTGGGGGCTGACAATGGCCTCACCTGGACCTCCTCACCCACACATCCTGCCCACAGCCCCCACGCCAGCTCAGACCTTGCTGGGAGCTGCTGGCTTGGCCTCAGCCCTGCCGTGTCGCCGTGGGTGGGTCTGAGCCTTGCTGCCGTCACCCACCAGCTCTTGCTGGGACACGCAGGGGCGGTGCCCGTGTCAGTGGGGTCCCTGCCTTGCTGTGCCCCTCGGCTCCGGGCCAGCTTGTGAGCCAGCCCCGCTCCTGCTGCTCCCAGAGCATCTTACTGGGACGTAACCTGGAGGATTTTATGGCTGTAGCTTGTTTTTCAGGCACCCACCATTTTGTGAGAGCTGGTCCAGAGGGGCTAGGCCAAGGTCACCCACCCCAGGTGCCAAGTTGCCAGATTTGGGCTTGAGGAGGGGAAAACCTTGATTATTTTTTTCTTGTTATTTATTTTTTTGGCCAGGCACTCTGCCCACCCCATTTCCTGGGACAGCGACATGGGAAGCAGCCAGAAACAGCCAGCCCAGGCCTATTCTTCTGCTGACATTTCTTCTTTCTCTTGCAGATAAGCTATCTACCCCATCTCCAAGCCTTGGGAGCAGCAAACATTCCTGCTTTGTGTAACAAAACCTCTGGCTGACCCATATCTATTAAATAACAAAAGGGGCCGTTTGCACATAGCCCTTGTGTCAACAGTCCTGGTGATACCCATCGCTGCTGGTACCCCCATCATCACCGCTGGTACCCATCGCTGGATGCACAGGGCTGCCAGAAAACAAGCCAGCCGTGAAAGTATGGCCATCCCATGCTTGACTCCTCTTGGAAAGCAAGCCCTGCTCTGGCCAGAAAAGGATGCTCAGGACCTTGCTCAGAGGGATGCTGAGAGATCCAGGCTGGATGGGATTGGTGCAGGCATGTCCTCGCCCCTTCGTCAGCCAGGGCAGCTAGGCACAGACCCGGAGCCTTTCCCCTCTACCGGGATCACCCATGGTGGGCTAGAAGTCCCCCCCAAGATGCTGTGGGGGACCCTTGCCAGCTTTCTGCCTATCTTCTGAGATCAGAGGGTGATGGAGCACCCCAAGGCAGTCAGTGCTGCACCAGAGACACTGCCCGAATTTCTCCTGGCAGGAGCTAGGAAGGGATTCATCCAGAGGAGCGTCCAGAGGTTTGCCTCCCAAGGAGGCTGAGCATCCCTGCGTGGTCCCTCCCGTCTCTATCATCCCTCGAGCCTCCGGTCCTCCACAGCATGCCGGCTTCTCACCTCCCCTCTCCCCAGGGAGCTGCATGAAACACCACAGGCATCGGAGTCGGCTCTGGAGGAGAATCCACCGCCAATTTGCCGCATCCCTGAAATCCAAACCACTCGGAGCCCAGCTCGCCAGAGCCCAGCTTGTTTAGCCCCAGAGCCGCGCAGCAGAGCAATGGGAGAGATGAAAGACCCTGAAAAACCCTCCGAAATTCGGCCTGGCGGAGGAAGGGCTTCTCTTCAGCAATGACTTGTTTTCTTTGAAAGTTCAAACGCGGGTCGGCCAAGTTTTAAACCGTACGTAAAATTAGACAGTGGCGAGAGGGAGAAAGGCTCCAAAGGATCCCCCAGCTCCTTTCCAGCCCCAAAGGGATGTCTGGGGGCTGAGTGGGGAGGGGGGAGATAGGAGACCACGGGTGCTTCCCATCCGCACCCCGCAGAAGGGTGCTGGGGGTGCGGGGGTGGGTGGCCCCAGCCAAAGGGAAGTTTGCGTAGGTCCTGTGTAAACGGCATCCTTGTGCTGGGCTGGGTAACAAGCAGGTGGGAGGATTTGGGCTGCGTGAAACCGAGGTGGTACCGGCAGAGAAAGGGAGCGTCCTCAGGGCTAATTCCCAGCAGGCTGGACGGATATCCTTTTGCCAAGGGAAAGATCTTAGGCGGAAATATTACTCCTGCCCTTAAATGGAAGAGGAGCTCCAGCCCGCAGGGAGCTGCTCCAGGCTTTCCTCTGCGAGAGATCCCAGGGGCTCAGCCTCCGTCCTCTCCCAGAAACACTCTCAAGGCAAAATCCTGACCTCGAGGGGGGCGAAAAAAAGCCTTATGGGAGAAATTGCCAGGCAGCCCACAGGTATATGCTCTTCCATAGGGAAAAATGACCCCTTGTCAGAGGTGAGGTGGGCTCCCAAGTGTCTTGTGGGACAGGGCCAGACCGGCAGCGCACTCAAGCATGGTGGTGGGATCCCCACAGTCCAAGCACCCCCGGTTTAGGACAGCCAGATCTGTTTTGTTTCAGTTCTGCTGCACAGATGTTTTTCAGTCTCTTCTTGGCGGGGCATTTCTCCATCTTTCCTTCTTGCTACAATTTGGGGTGAAACCAAAGGTTTCTTCCAGGTCAGAAGTGCCGATGGTTGCTCCAGGAAGCCCCTGGCCATGGGTGCAGGACCTCACAGATGACCAGCAGCTTGATTTCCTTTAGTGGGAATGACTGCTATGGGGCTTCCTGGGGAACACACCAAGTCCCCTTTCCACGGTCCTCCTCTGTGCCTGCTGCTGCACCCCACAGCTCCCACATTTCCCAGGGACTCTGGATCCCACCTCCACCACCTTGCTCCTGGTTTGTCCCCTCCTGGCTTTTATTGTCCCTGTGGAAAGTCTTCTAGCCCCTGCTACTCTCTTCTCTCTATAAACTGATCTCCATCCTGGCCTTCTCACCTCTGCTCCTCTACATCCCACCATCACCTTCTGCTGTCCCTGAAATACCACGTCCCGTCTGGGGCCAGTTTAGGGGATGCTGGAGAGGTTCTGGTGGGGGGTTGCTGGGAGTGGGGACAGGCAAGGAGAGATGGGGATCGGGGCCATGAGGTGACTGGATCTCCAGACCACGGCTCAAGGATGGCTCCGGCATGCAGGGGTCCATGACGGAGCACTGGCAGCCCTCCTCCTCCTCCTCCTCTTCCTCACATGAAGCCACAAGCCAGCCTTGTCTCCCAGAGGTGAGCAGGCACCAGAGAGGCATTTTCCTGCCTGGGACCCCCATCAGATGGTGGCACCCCGAGGGCTGCCAGGAGTCCCAAGGGACAACTGGTGCCCCACCGGCGCTGTCACGCTCCCCTGGCCCTGCACAAACCACCGCCGGTAAACGTTAACCGGCCGAGGAGAGGCGGAAGGCGCCCGGGTGATTCATTCACGAGGCATTTAATTACCTCCTTCAACCCCGGCTCCCCGTCCACCACCTTCCAGCGGGGGCTCGCTTTAATTCTCCACCAGCCGATTAGCCGCTTGGCTGCCCAGCGCGGCCGGGAGGCTCCGGGCCTTGGCGGGAGCGGGCAGGCGAGGGCATGGGGCTGCGGCCGAGCCGCCCCACGGGGCGAGCGGAGTGTCCCCCCACCCCGGCAAAGCGGGGTGCCTTCCATCCCCGCGGGGATCAGTCCTTGCGTAAATATTTCCTCCGCTGCTGGAGCGTCCTCCTCGGCTGGGTTTAGATTCCTGGACTGTGTGTACGCACGCCATCAACCCACAAAGCTCCCCGACATAAACAAGGCTTGAGGCCGAGGGATGCTGGTTCTTCCGCCCCTGGGATGCAGGAAGACGGGGCTCGGCCTCCGGCCCCACCACCCGCAGCCATTCCTCCAGACCGGTAGCCCGACGTCCGGCGGAGGCTGGGAGGAGAGGAGCAGGAGCAACCCCCCGGGAAGAGCGAGTCCGGAGCTGCTGGGGCTGGAACGAGGAAGCGGTGGAGGAAAAGCCAGCGAGAAGCCAAGGGAGCAGGCGGGGGATTGCAACAGAGCAGAGGGGCGGCAGCCACGGGCGGGGGTCACGCACGGACGGGTCCCACCCGGGCTTTGCTCCCGAACCCTCCGGACCCTGTGCTTGAAAGAGGAAAGGAAGCAGGAGCACGGGGGGTGTGACACGAGGGGGAAACCTTATGCACTCACTGGGCACCTTCCCCCCCAGAAACCATCCCTGGGGCCCCCTCCCCAGGCTCCGCTCCCCTGGGATGAGAGATCTGGCATGGGATGGGGACGAGGGCCACGGGCCGGGCTCTCCAGAGCTGCTGCGCTACCAAATAAGGCCTCCGTCGAGCCTTTTACATGCCGTTCTCGCCCGGCCAAAGTGACGTGACCTCCTTTCCAAATTGTTCTGCCGTCTCCTCCAGGCTCTGCTGTGGGGACCCCCCCCAGCCTACAGCTCCCCTGCACCAGCGGATCCCGACGAGAGGGATGGGGATGCCAGGAGCAGGCAACAGGACTCCTGCCAGCCCGGGGAGGAGGCAGGAGGAGCACGGCCAAAGCCAGGGGCTTGTCCCACCTGGCAGCACCCGACCGACCTCCCCAGGGTGGGTGCCGCTTCGCCCTCTTTGTTTTGGGGGGACACAAGTCTGGAAGGCAAGCCCTGGGGAGGGGAGACGTCGGGCACAGTAGCTGGGCAACCCCATTACCCTGCGCTTAAGTCAATACTCGACAGCACCGGCTCTTCCAGTCAGGGCTGGGAAAATACCTGCCTGGCGCTGGAGGAGCCCGGCACGCAAGCACGAGCGGCCATCACCCTCCTAACTCGTCCCCAGCGCGGTGGGGGCCCTGGCACCTCGCAGCCGGCCCCTCCAGGGACTCCTCATGTCCAGCATCTCCCCAGGGCAGAGCTGAGGTCAGGGGGTCCCCAAGGGTCCAGCCGGGAGCGGAGCGAGGGCTGCCCTCGCCAGGGCGGCACATGCCCACGCCACTGGGGAAGGCAAGAGGCCTCCACGGGTGCCTCCCGCACCCATCACCATGCCCTTCATCACCATGCCCATCACCATGCCCACGGTCCCATCGCCTGCGAGGACCTGGCAGCACCGCTTGCCCTGCACCCGGCGAGGCCACCGGTGGGAACATTCCCCCATTATGGCCGCGCTTTGGGGAAGTTTGGGAAGTTTCAGGGCTGCGGGATTCCAAGAGCAGGGCAGGTGCCGGGAGGCGAGCGGCGCATCCCGCGGTGCCCACCCCCGGGGCCGGTGTGGCCACGCCGGAGCAGCGGGTGAGAGGCGAGGAGAGATCCTGCCTGCCTGCTCTCGCCCTCCCAGAGTCCAAATTCCCACCTCAAGGTCACGGGCAAACCAGGAACTTCGCGGCTGCGAGGGAGAGAACCGGCCCCGGTGCCCGTGGCGGGGCGCGGGGTTTTTCCCGCGGGGCGGGGGGGGGCGACGAGGGCGTTTCGCCCGTCTTTGGGGTGAGACCCACGGGAGGA